>JAQZBX010012798.1:19163-40823 GCA_029593785.1 Cabassous unicinctus
TCTCTATCTCTATCTCTATCTCTATCTCTCTGTGCGTGTTTTCTCTCTTTGTTTAGTTTTTTTCTCTTTTCTTTTCCTCTCTTTCCATCTCCAGACTTTTAATTCATTCTATATATTTTTCTCTATTTTGTTTCTCATTTCATTGCATCTATTCTACTTTTTTATTCTTATTCCACTGTACTTCTTACTTACATTAATTATTTATCTTCTTAGGTCTTGTATGGTTCCTCTTCTACCTTATATTATTATTATTACTATTATACTTTTTCTCTTTTTATCTAGGTCCTTTTCTCTGGTCCTAATTTTTTTTCATTGGAATATAGACAACAGTAAGGAAATAGAATAAGAGGGAAAAAGTGTCCAAGTCACACCTTACACACACACACACACAAAATCAATAAAATAAAACCCTAGAGTAGAAAGAGAGCTAATCAACTGAATAAACCCATCAAGATAAACAGATGCCTCAACACCAATAAAAAATTACAAGCCATACTAAGAAACAGGAAGACATGGCCCAGTAAAATGAACAAACTGAAAAACAGGAGGGATGCAGAACCTGGAAGAATTAATCAGAGATGTCCAAACAAATAACATGAACCAACTTAATGAAATGAAGGAAGAGATTAAGGATATTAAGAAGACACTGGGAGAACATACTGAAGAAATTGTAAACATATATAAAAAGATAATGGATATGATGGTGATGAATGGCACAATGCAAAAATCAAAAATATACTAGAAGCACATAACAGCTGATTTGAACAGGCAGAGGGAAAAATCAGTGATGTGGAAGACAGTACAGCTGAAATCAGACAGAGAGAAGAACAGATATATGAAAAGATTTTAAAAATCCAGCATAGATTTAGGGATTTTAATGACAACATGAAACACACAAACATATGCATTATAGGCATCCCAGAGGGAGAAGAGAAGGGAAAGGGAACAGAAGAAGTGTAGAAGGAAGTAATTGCTGAAAATGTCCTAACTCTAATGAGGGACATGGACATACATGTTCAGGAAGCATGGGGCACCCCAAACAGTTCAAATAAGAATAGGCCTACTCCAAGACATATATTTGTCAAATTGTCCAAAGCTCAAGACAAAGAGAGAATACTGAAGCAGCAAGAGAAACAAGATCCATCACATATAAGGGAGCTCGATAAGACTAAATGGTGATTTCTCATCTGAGAGTATGTTGGCAAGAAGGCACTGGTATGAAATAGGTGCTAAAAGAAAAACAAAAACAAAAAAACAAAAAAAAACTTCTAGCCAAGAATCTTCCATCCAGGAAAGCTGGCATTCAAAAATGAGGGAGAATTCAAAATATTCACAGATAAACAGAAATTAAAAGAGTCTGTCAATAAGAAACCTGTCCTTTAAGAAATAATAAAGGGAGTTAGGCAGGTTGAAAGGAAAAAATAGGAAAGACATAGAGTTGGAGGAGAGTGTAAGAAGAACAAAAAGATAAAAAGAGAAATACAAGCAACATATGGCATACGTAAACCTAAAGAGAATATGGTTAATGTAAGAAATTCCTTCACAGTAATAACACTGAATGTTAATGGATTAAACTTTCCATTCAAGAGGCAGAGACTGGCAGAAGGGTTAAGGAAATTTGAACCATTTATATGCTGTCTACAAAGAACACATCTTAGACCCAGGGATGCAAAGAGACAAAGTGAATGGTTGGAAAGCAATTTTACATGCAAACAATAAACAGAAAAGTGGGGGAGTAACTATCGTAATACCAGACAAATAGAGTTTAAATGAAAAACTATTTTAAGAGACAAAGAAGAACACTATATATTAATAAAAAGGGCAATCTGTCAATAAGAAAGAGGAATTGTGAATATTTATACACCTAACCAGTTTTGCCTCAAAATACATGAGGCAAACATTGAATAAACTAAGTTGAGAAATAGGTGCCTCTACAATTATAAAGGGAGACTTTAATACACAGAACATCTTGACAGAGAATCAATAAAGAGACATGAATATTATTATAGAGGACCAGGCCCTAAGAGACATATACAGAACATTACAAAGATATACAGCAGGGTATACATTCTTCTCAACTGCACATGGATGATTCTCCAGGATAGACCACATGTCAAGCCACAGAACAATTCTCAATGAATTCAGAAAGAATGAAATTATAGAAAGTAATTTCTCTGACCACAATGGAATGAAAGTGTAAATAAGTAAGGGGCAGAGAATGAGATTAGGCACAAAGATAAGGAACTTAAAAAAACACACTACTAGACAAACAGTGGGTCAAGGAAGAAATCACAAAAGAAATAAGTAAATACATTGAAATGAATGAAAATGACAACACAACATATTAAAACCTATGTGATGCAGCAAAAATAGTACTGAGAGGGATATTCATAGTGATAAATGCCTATATTAAAAAAGAAGAAAGAGGTAAAATCAAAGACCTAACTGCACACTGGGAGGAATTAGAAAAAGAATGACAAACTAACCCCAAAACTAATAAATGGAATGAAATAATAAAGATTAGAGCAGGGCCAAATGAAATTGAAAATAAGAAAGAACAAGAAAAAATTAACAAAACTAAAAGCTGGTTCTTCGAGAAGATTAATAAAATTGGCAAACCCTTAGCTACTCGAATGAAGAAAAAAAGAAAGAAGATGCAAATACATAAAATAAGAAACTAGGAAGGGGATATCACCACTGACCACACTGTAATAAAGAGTATCATAAGACGATATTTTGAAAAATTGTATGCCAACAGGATGGATAATTGGGAGGAAATGGAAAAATTCCTAGAAACATACAAGCAGCCTACATTGATGAAAGAAGAAATTGATGAACTCAACAGACCAATCACAAGTAATGAGATAGAATTAGTCATCGAAAACCTCCCAACTTAAAAGAGCCCAGGACCAGACAGCTTCATAGGTGAATTCTATCAAACATTCTGAGATGAACTAAGACCAATCCTGCTCAAATTCTTCCAAAAAAGAGAAGTGTAGGGAACATTGTCCAACTCATTCATTGATGCCAGCATCACACTCATACCAAAGCCAAAGATGCCAGAATACAGGAAAACGACAGACCAATCTTTCTAATGAATCTATATACTAAAATTCTCAACAGAATATTTGTTAATCGTATTCAATGACACATAAAATGAATTATACCCCATGACCTAATGGGTTTCATCCCTGGTATGCAAGGATGTTTCAATAAAAGGAAATCACTCAATGTAATACACCACATAAACAGATTGAAAGAAAAAAGTCACATGATAATCTCTAGAGATGCAGAAAAAGCATTCAACAAAATACAGCAACTTTTCCTGAAAAAAAAAAAAAACACTTCAAAAGATAGGAATAGAACAAAACATCCTCAACATGATAAAGGGTATATATGAAAAACCGACAGCTAACATCATATTCAAGAGTGAAATCCTAAAAACTTTCCCTATAAGATTACAAACAAGACAAGGATGCCCACTTTCCCTACTTCTATTTAACATTGTGTCAAAACTTCTTGCTTGAGCACTTTGGCAAGAAAAAGATATAAATGGCATCCAAATTGGAAAGAAGAAGTGAAAAATGCACTATTTGCAGATGACATGATCCTATACCTCAAAGCCCTGAGAAATCTACAACAAAGTTCCTAGAGCTTAAAAATGAGTTCAGTAAAGTTGCAGGTTATTAGATAAATGTGCAGAAATCAGTAGTATTTCTATACACCAATAATGAGAAAACTGAAGAGGAAATTAAGAAAAAAATTCCACTTACAATAGCATCTAAAAGATTTAAATACTTAGGAATAATTTAACTAAAGATCTAAATGACTTGTATGCAGAAAACTACACAACACTGTCAAAGGTAATCAGAGAAGACCTAAGTAAATGGAAGAACATTCCTTGTTCATGGAAAGAAAGACTAAACATCATTAAGATGTCTATCGTATCCAAACTGATTTACAGACTTAATGCAATCCCAATAAAAATTACCATGGAATTTTTTACTGAATTGGATGAGCTAACTATGAAGTTTATTTGGAAGGGCAAGGGGCACCAAATAGCCAAAATCCAATTGAAAAAGAAAAATGAAATTGGAGGAATCACACTACCTGACTTTAAAACAATACAGAGTTACAATGGTCAAAACTGCATGGTTTTGGCACAGGATAGACAATGTTGTTGGCAGAAGGATAGACATACTGACCAATGGAACCGATTTAAGAGTTCTGATGTTGATCCTCACATATACAGTCAACTGATATTTGAAAAGGCCACAAAGCCCACTCAACTGGGAGAAAATGGCCTTTTCAACAAATGGTGCTTAGGGAACTGTATATACATATTCAAAAGAATGAGAGAGGAACACCATCTCACACCTTAGACAACAAATAACTCAAGATGGATCAAAGATCTAAATATAAGAGCCAAGACCATAAAGATCTTGGAAGATAATATAAAGAAGCATCTACAGGATCTTGATTAGGAAATGGTTTCATGAACTTTACACCGAAAGCATGAGCAACAAAAGTAAACATAGATGACTCTGACCTCCTCAAAATTAAAAACTTTTGCACCTCAAAGGAGCTTTTCAAGAAAGTGAAAAGGCAGCCTACTTAATGGGAGAAAATATTTGATAACCATATATCTGATAGGGGCATAGTATCCAGTATATATAAAGAAATCCTACACCTCAAAAATAAAAAGACAAGCAACCCACTTAAAAAATGGACAAGTGATTTCAATAGATATTTCTCCAAAAAAGAAATACTAATGACTAAAAAGCACATGAAAAGATGCTCAATGTCACTATCTATTAGGGAAATGCAAATCAAAATCTCAATGAGATATCATCTTACACCCAATTGACTGGAAGCTATTAAATAAACAGCAGACTACAAGTGTTGTAGACGATGTGGAGGAACTGGAACACTTATCTACTGCTGGTGGGAATGTAGAACTTTGCAGACCTTGTGGAGGACAGTTTGGTGGTTCCTCAGGAAGCTAACTATAGAACAGCCATATGATCCAGTAATCCCACTGCTGGGTATATACCCAGAGGAATTGAAAGCAGGGACATGAAAAGATATATGCACATTAATGTTCAGAGGAGCATTATTCACTATTGCCAAAAGTTGGGAAAAAAACAAATGTCCATCAACAGATGAATAGATAAACAAATTGTTGTTTATACATACAATGGAATATTATACAGGTGCAAGAAGGAATGCAGTATTAACACACAGGATAACATGCATGAATCTTGAAGACCTTATGTTGAGTGAAGCAAGCCAGGCACTGAAGGACAAATATTACATGACCTCACTGATATGAATTAAGCAAATTGAGCAATTGCACAGAGTTAGACTATGGAAGATGGTTTACAGGAGAAAGAAAGGGAGAAGAACGTTTTGAGTAAATGCCTACATGGGCAAAATCTATGATAAGGTAGAAGGGTGTACTTGTGCAGTGGATGGGTGTGACAGTGGTGCAGTGATGATATTGGGTTGTATGATGCTGGTTTGGGAGGGGGTTAGGATGGGGAGGGTGGGTTGGACTGTCCATGGAAATCAGGGAAGTGTTGGGAGAGGGAGTAGTTGAACTCTGGGGATTTGTGGGGATGTGGTTGAAACTAAAATATTGGGAATTTTCTTTTGGCAAATATGGCAGGGGAGGGTTACTAATTTAGGGTGCCAGATGTAGGGGGCATGACGGACAGGGCACACCTGGAGCAGGCTTCTAGGGAGTATGTGAGTGTTCTTCTTGTCATAGGGTGTTATATTAGTGTGTGGAGACCCACATAATGAATGGGACAGTGTTGGACTCCCATCCTGGAGAGTGCTGCTATGTTCTGAAATAAAGGGGCAAGGGACTCCCAAGAGCATAAGCATTGCCTAATATGGGAGGACAGGCCAGGATGTCAAGCCCTCAATGTTGTTGCAAGTAACCAAGAATCTTGTTCTTCAAGGAGTGAAGCTTGGTGGTTGCCTTGGGTTCCAAGGGGAGGGGGAGAAAGGAATAGAATAGATGGAACATGGAACATTTTGAGGGCAATTGAAGTGTTCCACATGATCTTGCAATGATGGAAACAGGCCATGTTAAATTTTCATCAAACTTTATAAAAGTGTATGGTCTAAATGTAAACCATAATGTAAATCAACCAAGGTTAGTAGCAATGTTTCAATATTTGTACAACAATTGTAAAAAATGTACCATTCACATAAAATGCTATTAATAGGGGAAAGGGGGAAAGCAGGAGGATGTTGGGTATATGGGAATCCACTATATCCTGTACATCACTTTTCTGTAACCTAAATCTTCTTTGAAGACAAAATGAAAAAAATAAGACATAAATGGAAATAAATGGAAGAAAATGCCACTGCACATACAAGATAACATCTTACAGTGATGAAAGACATAATATCAAAAAAATTTTAATTTTATATTTTATTAGATTTTTATTATTCCAATATTGCTTGAAATTTGGTCATTTATTTGTTATGTTTAAAACTGTCATTATTATTTCATTTCCTTGTTAACTGTATTTGGTTATTTTGTTGGCTTCTTTTTTGAAGAAGTTTCAGATCACAGTAGGGTTACAGCTGTGGCAAGGGAGGATCATTTGTACAGGATGTCAGTGATGGGGATGCATGGGAGGAGGTTCACCTGGGGCACACCTATAAGGCACATAAATGTGTTCAACTGTTCATGGGGCATTGTCATGGTGGGTGGAGTCACACAATAACTGAAAGAATATTGAATTCCCATCCTGGGGAGCTCTGCCACATTCTCTAATGGGATAGCAAGAATCCCGAGTCTAGGGGCAGTGACTAGTGAAGGAGGATGGACTATTTATGAGCCCTTGATATTGATGACTGTACTTAGGAAAATTTACTTTTGAAATGGAAACTAAGCCTAGAATTATAGGGTGCCTAAGAGTTACCTCCTTAGAGTCTCCTTGTTTCTCAAATGTGGCCTCTCTTTAAGCCAAACTCAGCATATAAATACATTACTTTCTCCTCAGTGTGGGACATGATTCCTGGGGATGAGCCTCCCTGGCACTGAGAGATTCCTACCAAGCACCAACTAGCAATGCAACTGAAAAAAGGCCTTGACCAAAAGGGTAAAGGGTAAAGACAAATAAGTTTAAATGAGTAAGAGACTTCAAAATGAGTCTGGAGATCATTCCAGAGGTTACACTTATGCATGTCTCAGCAGGGTCTCATTGACTACCAAAGAAAATATTGCCTCAAATAGCTGGTATTCTGAGATATTCAGACACCATAGGCAAGGAAAACAGCTCAGGAGTTTGGTGCCCTGCCTGTGGGCCCTACTTGGGAATTTATGCTCCTCAGTGTTGCAGAGTTGGACTTGGCTGTGGTTTCCCTATACACAGTTCTTCTGCCCCTTCTATTTGAAACTATAGTTAGTACTAGAGTTGATAGGTGTATGTCCAAGAGACTTAAATCTGTGTTCTGTCCATGTGCCAGCTAGGCCCTGAATGTCAACAGAGTTGCAACACCTACTCTCCAGTTCATTGGCCTCACCCAAGACAACTCACAAGGAGATGATGATGGACAACTACCATACCAAGGAACCAAGAGAATCTGCAACTGCAATCAAGATAATGCCAACCATCTACCCCATGGAATCTAAGCCCCCTCTCAATTAGAGGTAGAATGAGTATTACCATTCCAGAAACCTCAGGATTGGGGAATGAATGATGGACTAGAGAAGACCTACTGTTTTTCTACTATAGATTTATTGTGATTCTAGAAATGGAAGAACTTTTATCATTGATGTGGAGGCAATGACCACGGGAGGTTCTGAGGGCAGGGAGAGGGAAAAAATAGGTGTAATGTGGGTCATTTTCAGGAGTTGCAAATTGTCCTGAATGACACTGCAATGAAAGATACAGTCCATTATATATCTTGTCATAACTTACAAATTTCTGTGGAAGACAGTGTAAATGACAATGTAAACTATAATTCACACTTATTGGCAATGCTCCAAAATTTGTTCATCAATTGAAACAAACGTACCACACTAATGAAGGATGCTGATAATGTGGGAAAATGTGGGAGGGGTAGGGAGCACAGCATATGGGAATCTCCAATATTTTTTATGTAACCTTTATGTAATTGAAATATCTCTAAAAATTAAAAATAAAAAAGTATATTAAAAAAATTCTGTAATAAACTTGCATGATAATAGCAAATCTCTGTGATTAAACTGAGAGCCACTGAGTGTACACCTAGATGAACTGTACAATGCATGAGACCATATAACACAGATAATAATGGACTATGGTTAATTATACAAATATGAGATCATTCTCTTATGAACTCTAATACACAAAACTAATATATGATGTTAATAATTGGATGGTTTGTGGGAAAATATCCAAAATATATGCTATGGGCTTTGGATAACAGTAATATTATGATGATATTTTTCAACATTTGTAACAAATGTGTCACAAATGTGTTGTTTGTGGGGTGATGTATGGGAATCCTGTATAGTATGCATAATTGTTTTGTTAACTCCCCACCTCTCAAATTTTTAAAAAGTGAACATTAAAAAAATAGAGATGATGTGTGGACATAAATGTTCATAGGAGCATTTTCAGGATAGCAAAAAAGTAGAAATAATCCAAATGTCCATCAAAATAAATGGATTATAAAAAAACACAAGAAAACCTCTATCCTGCTTAAACTCTTCCAAAAAATTGAATAAGGAGGAACACTATCTAACTCATTCTAACAGGCCAAAGCATACATTCATATTCCACATGGTTATTCTTTATACACTAGATATTAATATTACATGTCATGTTTTTACTGTGCATATATTTATATTCCTCATACCAATAGCAGATAAATATACCAAAATAAAACTACAAATCAATATAACTTATGAATATAACTGAAAATTCCCCAAAATACTAGCAAACTGAATCCAAAAGCACATAAAAAGAATTACACTTTGTGATCAAATTCAATTTATCACAAGTATGTAAGGGTGGTTTAACATAAAGTAATCAATGACTGTTTTATACTACCTTAAAACAACAAAGGAAAAAAAAAAAACATCATCATCTCAATTGATGCAGAAAAGGCATTTGACAAAATCCAGCACCCCTTCTTGATAAAAACACATAGTTAACAAGGAATAGAAGGAGACTAACTCAACAGGTTAAAAGACATCTATGCAAAATGTTGTTAGTAGAACTAACAATGTACTCTATGGTGAAAGAACAAAACTTTCCAAGGAGGGGCAAGATGACATTGGTTTAAGAGGGCACCCACGGAGAGCTCCCAGAACATGGTGGATTGTGGATGGGGTACTGCCTGGGGGTCTGTGCTATGGGTGTGTGGACTGAGAAGCTTGGGACATCTATCTGCACAGATCAACGGCGTGGACTGAATGGTAGAAATTCGTGAGTTTTAAGCCCGCCTGTGGTGGTTAACACAGTCAGCTGACCCCCACACTTAGGGGGAAAAAAAAGCCAGTTGGAACCACGACTCCTACCTGATAACTGGGTGACAGTGCCCGGTGGGAAGGGACATTCTCTGGGGGGGGGGCTCTGGCAATAGAGCTATATTTTCTGGGGATTTGGCTGCCTGAAGCCCCTTGCAGCTTAGACGAACAAAACAGCTGTAGTGAATTGGCACCCAGCGGAGGCGAGGGGTGAATCTGCTGAGGGAGTTGATATGACTAGCTGCCCAGGGATATGTCCCGGGCACCACAGAGCTAAGGAAAGGAACCACTGTCCAAGAGAGGGAGAGTTCTTACAGAAAGCAGAGAGGGGATATTTTTGCTGGTGATTTGGCTGCCTGGAGCCTCTCATAACATTGGGGAGCCAATAAGCCAGCTTGAAGCAGTGCCAGGCTGAGAGGAGAGGCGAATCTGTGGAAAAAACCTGATTTACCAGCAGCCCGGTGATGCTGGAGCTCTGATCCAGAAGGGCGGAGTCAGCTGTTTTTAGTATTCTGCACTGACAAACATCAGAACTTTAGCTTCCCTGGTGAATCCAGAAATTGGGAAGTGCTTGATTAGTTTCCACGAGCCCAGTTAGGGTCCCCTCCGTGAGGGTGGTGGTCTAGAGGAGGACTTATTTTTGGTCCTGTATTTTGCCATAAAAAAATAAGATGGTCACTTTAATAAATGAAAAATAAATTCTTTTTAATTGAGTTTAATAGCTAAAATCTGCTTCAGGATCTGCATATAGAGCCCTGTGGGAAAATTGATTGATAAACACAAGCAGGCTGAGGGGATCCACGGTGACCCTAGTGGAATATTGATCCCCCTTAGCTTTGTTTGACTGCTTGCCTGTGTGGTGGTTTGGTTTTTCTCTGTTTATTTGTTGTCTGTTGCTTTTCTTTAGTCTTTCTTCATACTTTTCTTTTTCCTTTCATTTTGTTTAATTAGGTGCTGCTAGCTTGTCTCTTGTCAGCTGTGCTTCTTCTTCAGTAATTTCCCATTCTCTCTATATATTGATGTTGTACTCCAAATTATCTCTTATCCTTCCTTCATCTTTCTGCTTTCCGCTTTCAATTGTGGCTATTAAATACCACATTTTTCCATATGCCCACAACTCAAGGGTGTCAATTTCTATTCGCACTATTTTGTTTTCTTCTTTTTTTAATTAATATTAACTCTTTCCTTTCAGCTGTTTCTTCATTCTTTCTCTCCTTCCTCATAATTTTAGCCTTCTAAATAATTATATATATATTCCTCTATTTGGTTTCCCAGTCCTTTGTAGGTACTACACTTTTTTCCTATTAATCTACACTGTCTACATGAATTAAGTATTCATTTCATGAAGTCTTATTTGGCCCCTCTTATAACATTATCAATATTACTATTATCCTTCTTTCTTTCACACATCTTTTGATTCCTCTGGCCCTAATCTTTTGCCTTCAAGGGAACATAGAAATAATCAAGGAAATAAAAGAAGAAAAAAAAGTATCAAAGGGAAAACTTAATACACAGGCAGAACCACCAGCTAAAAGAAACTCTAGAGCACAGAGAGAAGCTAATCAACTGAATAAATCCATCAAGATAAAATGATGACAAGAGGGCAACAAAAAATTACAAACCACACCAAAAAACAGGAAAGCATGGACAAACTAAAAATGAACAAACTAAAAACTAGGAAGTGATGAAGAACATCGAACAACTAATAAAAGATGTCCAAACAAACATCATGGACCAACTTAAAGAAGTGAAGCTAGAGATTAAGAATATAAAGAAGACACTGGGAGAACATACTGAAAAATTTGTAAACATTCCCAAAAAGATAATGGATATGATGGTGACCAATGGCAAAATTCAAGAAATAAAAAAGACGCTCGATTCACATAGCAGCAGATTTCAACAGGCAGAATAAAGAATTAGTGATGTGGAAGACAATACATCTGAAATCTAACAGATAGTAGAACAAATAGACAAAAAGATAGATAAAATCCACCAGTGACTCAGGGAATTACCCGAAAACACAAAATGCTCAAATATATGCATTATGGGCATCCCAGAAGGAGAAGAGAAGGGAAAGGGAACAGAAGAAGTGTTGAAGGAAATAATGGCTGAAAACGTCCCATCCCAATTGAGAGAGATGGATGTGCAGATCCAGGAAGCAAAGTGCACCCCAAACAATATAAATCCCAACAGGCCAACTCCAAGACATATACTTGTCAAAATGTCCAGTGCTCAAGACAAAGAGAAAATACTCAAGGCAGAAAGAGAAAAGAGAACCATCACATACAAGGAAAACACAATAAGATTAAGTGCTGATTTCTCAGCTGAAACCATGGAGGCAAGAAGACAGTGGTATGACATAATCAAAATACTAAAAGGAAAAACCTCCAGCCACGAATTCTCTACCCAGGAAAACTGGCATTCTAAAGTGATGGAGAGTTTAAAATATTCACATATAAACAGAAATTAAGAGAGGATGTCAAAAAGAAACCTGCACTTCAAGAAATATTAAAGGGAGTTCTGCAGGGTGAAAAAAAAAACGGGAGAGAGAGAATTGGAGGAGAGTGTAAGAAAATCTAAAAAGATAAAAAGAAAAAATATATATATGAAATACATAAACCCAGGGAAAATATGGCTAATGTAAGCAATTCCTTGAGAGTAATAACACTGAAAGTTAATGGATTAAACTCACGAGACAAAAGACACCGATTGGAAGAATGGATAAGGAAATTTGATCCATCTATATGCTGTCTATGATAAACCCAATTTCAACCAAGGGATTCAAAGAGGCTTAAAGTGAATGGCTGAAAAAACATTTTGCAAGGTAACAAGAGACAAAAAAGTGCAGGAATAGCTATTCTAATATCAGACAAAATAGACTTTAAATGCAAAACTATCATAAGAGACAAAGATGGACACTATATATTAGTAAAATTTGTAATCTCTCAAGAAGAGGGAACAACCATAATCATTTATGCACCTAATCAGGGTGCCTCAAAATAAATGAAGCAAACCCTGGTAAAACTAAGTGGAGAAATAAATGCCTCTACAATTATAGCAGGGGAATTTAACACACCATTATCGTCATTAGAAAGAACATCTAGACAGAGAATCAATAAAGAAACAAAGGCTTTCAACAATACATTAGATGACCTGGGCTTCACAGATATATACAGAACACTACAACCAAATACAGCAGGATTTACATTCTTCTCAATTGCACATGGATCATACTCCAAGATAGACCACATGCTACACCACAGAACAATTCTCAATGAATTCAGAAAGGTTGCAATTATACAAAGTAATTTCTCTGACCACAATGGAATGAAATTGGTAATCACTAAGGGCCAGAGAAACAGGTTACGCACAAGGATATGGAAGTGAAAAAACACATGCTTAGAGAAACAGTGGGTCAAGGAGGAAACCTCAAAAAAAATCAGCAACTACCTTGAAACTAATGAAAATGACAGCACAACATATCAAAACCTATGGGATGCAGCAAAATCAATCCTGAGAGGGAATTTCACAGCCATAAATTCATATACTAAAAAAGAAGAAAGAGCTAAAATTGAAGACACAACTGCACACTTGGAGGAATTAGAAAAACAACAACAAACTAAACCAAAAGGAAGTAGAAAGAAGGAAATAACAAAGATTAGAGCAGAAACAAATACAATTGAGAAAAGAAAGCACTACAAACAATAAAATAAACCAAAAGCTGGTTCTTTGAGAATATCAATAAAATTGAGAATCCCTTAGCTAGACTAACAAAGAAAAAGAGAGAACAGATGCAAATACACAAAATAAGGAATGAGCAAGGAGATATCACTACTGACCCCACAGAAATAAAGAGTATCATAAGAGGATACTTTGAAAAAATATGCCAACAAGAATGATAATTTAGAGGAAATGGACAAGTTTCTAGAAACACACAAACAGCCTACATTGATGAAAGAAGAAATTGATGAACTTAACATTCCAATTGCAAGTAGAGATAGACTCAGTCATAAAAACCCTCCCAACTAAGAAGAGCCCAGGACGAGGCTTCACAGCTGTATTCTACCAAACACTCAGGAAAGCGCTAACACCAATTCTGCTTCAGCTCTTCCAAAAAATTGAAGTAGAAGGAATATTGCCTAACTCATTCTATGATGCCAAAGTTACCCTAATACCAAAACCAAACAAAGATACCACATGAAAGGAAAATTATAGACCAATTTCTCTAATGAACTTAGATGCTAAAATCCTCAACAAAATACTTGCTAATCACATTCAACAACATACCAAAAGGATTATACAACATGACCAAGTGGTTTTCATCCAGGGTATGCAAGGTTGGTTCAATATAAGAAAATCAATCGATGTAATACACCACATAAACAGATGGAAACAAAAAAATTACATGATCATCTCTACAGATGCAGGAAAAGCATTCGACAAAATGCAGCACTATTTCCTGAAAAAAATACAACTAAAGATAGGAATAGAAGGAAACTTTCTGAATATCATAAAGGGTATATATGAAAAACCCAAAGCCAACATCATTTTCAAACGTGAAATCCTAAAACCTTTCCACTGAGATTGGGAACAAGACAAAGATGTCCTATATCACCACTTCTATTAACATTGTCTTAGAAGTACTTGCCCGAGAACTGAGGCAAGAAAAGGACATAAAAGGCATCCAGATTGCAAAGGAAGAAGTAAAAATTTCATTATTTGCAGATGACATGATCCTATACTTAGAAAGCACTGAGAAATCTACAACAAAACTTCTAGAACTTACAAAGGAGTTCAGTAATGTTGCAGGCTACAAGATCAATGCTCAAAAATCAGTAGCATTTCTGTACACCAATAACGAGCAATCGGAGGAGGAAATCAAGAAAAAAATGCCATTTACAATAATAACTAAAAGAATCAAATACCTAGGAATAACTTTAACTCAAGATGTAAAAGACCTATACACAGAAAACTACACAACACTGTTAAAGGAAATCAAAGAAGACTTAAATAAATGGAAAAATATTCCCTGGTCAGGGATACGAAGATTAAACCTCATCAAGATGTCTTTCCTTCCCAAACTAATCTGCAGACTTAATGCAATCCCAATAAAAGTCAACACTGTATTTTTTAAAGAACTGGAAAAACTAACCACAAAATATATTTGGAGAGGTAAGACGACCCAAATTGCCAAAGACATATTGAAAAAGAAAAATGAAGTTGCAGGTATCACATTGCCTGACTTTAAAGCATACTACAAAGCTTCAGTGATCAAAACTGCATGATATTGGCACAAGGATAGACCTACTCACCAATGGAACCGAATTGAGAGTCCTGATATAGAACCTCGCATATACTATCATCTGATATTCGACAAGGCCATGAAGCCCACTGAGTTGGGAGAGAATGGCCTCTTTAACAGGTGGTGCTTGGAGAACAGGATATCCATATTCAAAAGAATGAGAGAGGAATACCATTTCACACCTTATACAAAAATCAACTCCAGATGGATCAAAGATCTAAATATAAGAGCCAAAATCATAAAGACCTTGGAAGATAATGTAGGAAAGTGTCTACAGTAACTCATAATAGGAAATGATTTCATGAAATTCACAGCCAAAGCACAAGCAGCAAGAGGAAAATAGATAAATGGGATCTCATCAAAATTAAAAACTTATGCACCTCAAAGGATGTTATTAAAAACATAAAAATGCAGCCTACCCAATGGGAGAAAATATTTGGCAACCATATATCTGATAAGAGGCTAATATCCTGCATATATAAATAAAACCTACACCTCTAAAATAAAAAGACAAACAACCCATTTCAAAAATGGGCAAGTGACCTGAAAAGACACTTTTCCAAGGAAGAAATACAAATGGCTAAAAAGCACATGAAAAAATGCTCCACATTGCTAGCCATTAGGGAAAGGCAAATTAAAACCACAATGAGATACCATCTTACATCAATCAGAATGGCAGCTCTTAAAAAAACAGCAGAATATAAGTGTTGGAGAGGATGTGGAGGAATAGGAACCCTCATCCACTGCTGGTTGGATTGTGGAATAGTCCAGCCACTGTGGAGGACAGTTTGGGGATTCCTCAGAATCCTAGCAATAGATCTTCCATATGATCCAGAAATTTCACTACTGGGTATATAGCCAGAAGAATTGAAAGCAAAGACACGAACAGATATATGCACACCAATGTTCATAGTGTCATTGTTCACAATTGCCAAAAGTTGGAATCAGCCCCGGTGCCCATCCACACATGAATGGATAAGCAAAATGTGGTACATACATACAATGGAATATTACTCAGCTGTTAGAAGGAATAAAGTCGCTAACACATGGAATAACATGGATGAATCCAGAAGACCTTATGTTGAGTGAAGCAAGCCAGGAATTGAAGGATGAACAGTTTATGATTTCAATGATTTGAATTGAGGAAACTAAACATTTTCTGAGAACCACTCTCTGAAAGATAGGTTAACAAGGGAGAGAGAGAGAAAGGTAGTGTGCAAGCCATCACCCATAAGGACATAATCTATGGTAAATTGATAGAGTATAGTTACATATTGAAGGATAGGACAGGTAGGTAGAGATTTTACTGGGTTTGGTGGTGCAGGGTTAACAGGTGGGTAGATTAGGAAGGGCAGGTTACAATACCCAGGGCATGTAACTATGTATCTTGTCATCCCATGAGCCAAGACAGTGGAGTGTCATATGCCCCAGGGGGTGGGAGGAAGTAACAGGAAAGATCAAATGGGGTATTTAATGGTCATGGGAAATATTCTTCATTAAGTTACAGTAATGGACACAGGACATGGTAAATATCATCAAAAATTATTAAACTGTACAGTCTAAATTGTAAAATATACTGTAAACCATTGACAATGTTTTGTTGCTATAATTTACTATCTGTATAACAGTTATAACAATGATAACATCCATAAAAAATGGTTTTAATATGGCTTGGGGAAGGGGGAGGGAGGTTGGGTATGTGGGAGTCTCTAGTATTCAGTGTGTGACTTTGCTGTGACCTAAAACTTCTTTGAAAATTAAATCAAAATTTGAGAGACACTGGGGAATGTGACGGGGAAGGTGTCACGGTACACTGGGCATTCAATAATACAGTGATAAAAGGAAAAAAGAATAATTTCTTTAAAAACAAATTTTTTTGCTGTTTTTTTCCCATGTTTTTGAATGTCCCAATCTGCTAATTATATTTTATTTTTAGCTTAGTTTCTTTTTTTTTCTGAGTTTCCTTGTACTTATCTCTTGCATTTAAGCTTATCATTACTATTTCTTTTTCCTATTAATGGTATTTTCTTATTATATGGGCTTCATGCTCAAGGAAGATTTAGATCACAGAAGGGCTACAATGGGGGCTGCAGGGGATTATTGTTGGGGGTGTTTGAGATGGGGGATTCATGGGAGTAAGTTCATCTGAATATACATGAAAGATATATAAAATTGTTCAAATGATCAAGGGATGGGGCATGGTCCGGTGGGTAGACCATTACTCAATAAATGAGAGAATCTGAATTCCCAGCCTGGAGAGCTCTGCCACATTACCCAAGGGAGCAGCAACAGTCCCCTGAGTGCAGAGGCAGTGTCTGGCAAAAGAGGATGGCCCACTGATGGGTTCTTGTTATTGAAGACTAGCCTTATGAGTCTTTGCTCTTGTAATTGAAACTTAGCCTACTGTTATGGGGTGCCTAAGTATTGCCACCTGAGTGCCTCCTTGTTGCTCAAATGTGGCCTCTCTCTAAGCCAAACTCAGCTTATGAATGTATTTCCTTCCCCCCAACGTGGGACATGACTCCCAGGGATGAGCCTCCTTGGCAATGAGGGATTAATACCAAGTGCCAACTGGCAACATGATTGGAAAAAGACTTTGAATAAAAGGGGGAAAAGGTAAAGAGAAATGAGTTCACGTGGCTAAGAGACTTTAAAGAGAGTCGGGAGGTCATCCCAGAGGCAATGCTTATGCATACCTCAGTAGGATCTGATAGAACACCAAAGTGGATATCACCCCACCCAGAGGAGCTCCTGAGGGCTCTGGTGACACCCAGGTCCTATATAAGTGGGGATAGCCCAAGAGGTTGATGCCTAATTAGTGAGATTTTCATTGGAATCTGTGCTCCTGAGAGTGACAGAGTTGGACTCAAATAAGCCCTCCCTGCACATGGTCCATCAGTCCCTTCTACTCAAACCTATATGTGATGCTGAGGTTTTTTGGTGTACTTCCAGAGACTAGAGTGTTGGGCTTACCTATATGCCAGCTGTGCCTGGAATATCAGTGGAGCTGCAACTCCTACCCTACAGCTCAATGGACTCATCCAAGTAACCTGGGGAGGAGACGACAATGGGCAATGGTCATCGCAGGGAATGGAGAGGGCCTGCAGCTGCAAGCATTATAATCCCATCCACTGTATCCATGGGATATAAGCCCTCTCTCACTGGGAGGTGGATTGGACATCACCATCCCAGTCCCCACAGGATTGAAGTAGGAGCTATGGACTAGAGTGGAGTTGGTGGTGTTCTGTTGTAGACATATTGTGATTCAAGCAATGGAAGAAATTGTAACAGTGAGGTTGAGCCAGTGGCCACTGGACATTTTCAGGGCAGGGAGAGTAGGGGCAGTTGAAATACAGGGTCTTTTTAAGGACTTGGGGGTTGTCCTGAGTGACGTTGCAGTGATGAATATAGGCAATTTTGCATCAGCATATGCCATGCAGAACTGTGTGGGATAGAGTGTGGACTATGAATTGAGCTGTGGTCTATGCTCGGTGGCAAGGTCCTAGGATGTGTATATCCATTACGTTTGTAGTGCCACACTGATGAAGGATGTTGGTGTCGGATGTTGTGGGAGGTGTGGGAGGTGGGGAACATGGGTATCCCTGTAATTTCTGAGTAATATTTAGGTAATCTAAGCACTTTAAAAAAAAAAAATATATATATATATATATATAATAACATTTATGTAAGCTAATGCACATATATGTATATGTATTTATATATCATTTTACAAATATTGTGAAAAATACATAAAAATATATAAAAATAAAAAAAAATGATTTTTCCCCACAATAAAAAAAAACAATACTTTCCCTCTAAGATCAGGAATAAGACAATTATGCACATTGTTACCACTGTTTTTTCAACACTGTCTTTGAAGGTTAGATAGAGAAATTAGGCAAGAAAAACAAATGAAATGCATCAAAATTGGAAAGGAAAAAAATAACACTTTCCCTATTTGAAGATGACCTAATCCAATATAAAGAAAATCATAAAAATCCACAAAAAAAGCTACTGGAACTAATAAATGAATTCAGCTATGTGGCAATGTAGAAGATCAACACTCAAAATTCAGTAGTGATTCTATATACTAGTAATTCATAATCAGAAGAAGAAACCAAGAAAAATTCCATTCCCAATAACAGCTAAATGAATCTAATATCTAGGAACAAATTAAACCAAAAATGTAAAAAGGCCTGTCCACAGAAAATCATAAAACATTGCTACAAAAATCAAGACAAACCTAAGTAAATGGAAGGACATTAATGTTCAAGGATTAGAAGACTAAACATTGTGTTTTGATTCGTATTTCCCTAATTACTAATATTGCAGAGCATCTTTTCATAGGCTATCTGGACATTTGTATATCTTCCTTGGAAAATGTCTGTTCAAGTCTTTTGCCCCATTTTTTCCTGGGCTCATGTGTCTTTATATTGTTGAATTGTGAAATTTCGTTTTATATTCTGGATATTAAACCCCTACTTAATACGTGGTTTCCAAATATTTTCTCCCACTGTGTAGGTTGTCTTTTACTTTCAGGCTAAAATATTTTGAGGAGCAAAAGTTTTTAAGTTGAGAAGGTCCCATTTATTTTATTTTATTTTTTAATTTTTGCTTGTGCTTTGAATATAAAGGTGAATAAATTATTGCCTAACACAAGATCCTGAAGTTGCTTCCCTGTGTTTTCTTCTAAGAGCTATATAATTCTGATTCTTATATTTAGGTCTTTGTTCCATTTTGATTTGGTTGCTGTATATGGTGAGAAATAGGGAACTACCTTCATTCATTTGTACATGGACATCAAGTTTTCTCAAGATCATTTTTTTTGGGAAACTATTATATCACCAGTGAGTGAACCATAAGTTGGTCATAAATATTTGAAGGTTAACATGTGAACTCTCAATTCATTTTCAGTGGTCAGGATGTCTCTCCGTAAGCTAGCCATGCTGTTTTGATTACTATGGCTGTGTAATAATTTTTAAGACTGGGAAGTGCGAGTCAAGCAACTTCATTTTTCTTTTTCAAGATGGTTTTGCTATTGAGGAAACTTACCTTTCCATACAAATTTGATGATTGGCCTTTCCATTTCTGCAAAGAAAGTTGTTGGAATTTTTATTGGGACTACATTGAATCTATAAAGCACTTTAAGTGAAGTGTTTAAAAATGTTTCAGGGTTGAATGTGATGTCCCATCAAGAGCTAGCTACTTTTCTTTAATGTAGGAATTAAGTGGAATTTTACTTCTATTAACAAAACCTACATATTTATCATAACACCAAAGGACAAGTATTAAAACAATATTGGTTATTTCTCAAATTGATCTAACTATTTTAAATGTGTGAAAATTTCCTGGAAAAATGAATTCAGTTGGTCAGACAATCTAAAGAGATAAAAATGAAACCAAACTATTGTCATGCCTTAACTGTAAGGGCTATGAATATAAATCAACTCTAAATTTCTTTACATTTTCTTCAAGTGTGAACAAAACGCCTTATTAAAGGACCAAATATTATAATACTAAGGATATGATGGATACAAAACAGTATATGTCATATAACGTACTTTTATTTACATTACATATAAAAAAAATCTGGATTCAGCATTTTGTCATTGATTTGGGAAAAGTTTTTTGTGTAAGTTCAATTAAGGACAGGATTTAAAGAAACCTCTCTTTCTGGCTAGGGACTTTTCATTTAATTCTGCCTTACAAACTGCACAAAGTACTCAAGTCCTGAAATCTCATTTGAGTCTAAAACCTCTAAGTGACAAAAATAAATAAATAAATAAATAAAATGACATACTATTTTTATTAGGATTTGCTAAAGAAACCTCACAAATATTAGGAAATTCTTATCAAATTAATCTTACCAGCAACATTAGTTTTAGATATGTCCATGGTGCTCTCCAGCACGTTACAGAAAACAGAAAAGAAGTAGGAAGCTGATATATTCTTTTACAAAGGCTTTTTAGAAACAACAATTACCATTTGACCCAGCAATACCACTTCTAGGTTTAAACACAAAAGTTTTGAAATCAAGGACTTCAAGAGATATTTGCACACCAATGTTCATAGCAGCATTATTCACAAATGCCAAAAGCAATACAAGTGTCCAACAACATATAAATGGGTAAATAACATGTAGTAATTTCTTCTTTACAAGGGAAACCAGGAAATACTTAGGGATGAATGAAAACCAAGACACAACATACCATAACTTATGGGATGCAGCGAAGGCAATACTCGGGCAGAAATTTATAGCTGTGAATGCCTAGAGTAAAAAGGAAGAAAGATACCAAGTTAAGAACCTTGCTTGCCATGTTGAACTAGAAAAAGAAGAGCAAAGTATACCCAAAGTTTTCAGAAGGAAGGAAGATTAGAGAAGAGGTAAATACAATTTGGTACAAAAACAATTGAGAATAAACTAAACAAAAAGTTGGTTATTTTTTAAAAACAATAAAATTAACAAGACTATCTAGACTCACAAAGGATAAAAGACACAACTAAAATCAGAAATAAAATTGTTGATGTCACAATTGATCTTAAGGAAATAAAAAGGATTAAAAGCAAATCTATGAACAATTGTACACAACAAATTAGGGAAGGGGAAGGGGTGGGTGCTGTAATCAGTGTTGACCATGGTTCTTCCAGGAACTCCATGGGAACCCAGGGTGCTAAAGGGACCCTGTAACCGTTGGGGAATTTGATGTAATTATGAATTCCAAAAATATAATTGGATCATGCCTGTAATCTAATCTGTTAATCTGGGCATGATTGAATTATGATTAGGGCGTTGACTGGGCCATGTCAGTCAGTAGGGCATTAAGCCCCACCCCCTGGTGGGTGGGGAATTGAATATAAAAGGCAAGGCAAAGAACAGAGT
>JAQZBX010012799.1:0-18482 GCA_029593785.1 Cabassous unicinctus
TATTTTTGGGTGTGTTCTCCACATGAGCAAACTTGGGAAACTTTGTTATTTGGGGATTGACTATAAAGAAAACTGAAAAAGAAAACTAAAGAAAGGAATTATGAAAGATTTGTCATCTCATTTAGCTTTGACTTTGGCTTTAAGAACCTGATACACCTGTAATCACTTAGAGAAAACATCACTAAAGGAGAGCCTAAGGAGGGAATCCAGGGAAGAGATGCATCTCCACGGATGATTTTGTTACAACGAATATGAAATCCAGAGGCTTTTATAACTTTTATCCTGAGCAGTGAATTTTATAAATGTGTATGTTTGCACACACACTGACACACACCCCCACTTATTTGACTGCTCATTCTTTGGTCAGAATGGGATTGTTTTTATAACTTAGTGTTTTAACTGTATATTCTCTAAGCTTGATCCAGCATTTTGATTTTTTTTTTAAATGAAGATAATTTTTTTTAAGTAAAACACTATATAAAATCAATAAGAGTTTTAACTTGTGGCCAAGATGGAGCACAGGAATTGGATTTACCCTCTTGCCTAAAACAACTATAAATGGTACACTGTATCTGAAATAACCATGTTCAACACATTGGACATCTTGCAACAAAGGACAGTGATCCCTGAAAAACAAGAAACAAAGTAAGCCCTACAACTGTTGCAGCTTACTGCCTGGAGAGTGTGTCCAGGCAGAGCTCAGTGACTCAGTTGAAAAGACATAGCCTGAAGGTCTGGGGACATCAAATTGGCCAGAGTTCTCAGGGCAGAGCACCAGAGAAGAGAGAATCCCTGAGATCTCAGGAGACTCTTCCTGGAGCTGTTAGCAGAGAACTTACTAGCGCATGTATGTGAGAAACTACCTGAGGCTGGAGAAAGAACCACCTGAAAGGATTAGAGGAAACCGAACTTGGAGCTCACACAGGGCTAAGAACAGTGCCTGTTCCCACCAGCCAGTCTGGGAAACCTCATAATTCAAGAGGCACTGGGCAGAGTTTTCAAAAGGGTCTTCCCTTAGTAGTTGGGGGTGGGGGTGGGATGAGAAGCCTAGACTAAACACAGCTGTGGTCCTGCCCAACAAATCTTAAAAGCAAGACACAAAATGATCAAACTGTTTTCCCTGTAACTTCACTGCATCCCAGAACAAATCTCAATAATATTTGTAGGAATACAAAAATATCCAGCACCCAACAAAGAAAAATTTACATTGTCTGCATCCAACAAAAAATTACCAGGCATGCAAAGAAGCAGAAAAATAAGATGCACAATAAGGAGAAAAATCAATCAAAACCAATCCAGAACTAAAATCAACAGAAAATGCTTTCTATTGGCAAGAGGCAACTTGCCAAGAGGCAAGAGGCTCAGACTAAAGACTCATGGGAGTGCCTACAACAGACTCATTTTCATAGTGTACAATTTAATTTACACTATAAAAATTTTAATTAAAAAAAAAACAAACTGAAAATCAACAGATCAAATCTACTAACTTACATAACAAACACCATAAAAATAAATACAAAAAGTGATAGTTGGGATCAAATTGTCAAAACTTGGAAGAACTCCTTCAAAATACTGATGGCCACCATATGTATGGGGCACTCACAATGGCAAGTGTTTCCTAAGAAACCTGCCCCTGTCCTCACTTGAGTTAAGTTACCTGCAGTGTGTATCACCTCAAGCAAACAAGTGGAGATTGTTCCTCCTTCTGGAGAAAGATGTGTCCTGGGCTGCCTACTTAAGCCCTATGCTGTGTCTGGGATCATAGCTGCTTAGGACTAAGCTATCTTATGATCATTCTCTTGTCTAGGCTTCCTCTTCTATTAAACACAATTACCCATGATAGCTCATTATTCATTCATTACCCATGAAACTCAAATAGTCCCTTTGAGTTTCACCTTTCCCCAAGATCGGTGGTTTTCAAACTCTAGCTTGCATCAGAATCTCCTGAAGGGCTTGTTGAAATACAGATGACTGGGCCCCAGCATCAGAATTTCTCATGCAACTCGGGTTAGCTCCAGAGAATTTGAGTTTCTAACAAGTTCCCAAGTGATACTGATGTTGCCAATCTCGGGGCCACCTTTGAGAACCACTGTCGCAAGATAACATGTAAGGTCTCTGACCTACTGAACCTGGATTTAAAGGAGGGACCAGGCATAAACATCTTCAGTATTGCTAAACTCTTCAGAGGTTATGTTCGGTAAGGCACAAGATGCCAGGAGCTCAACTGAAAACTATACAAACCGTTCCAATTTTAAAAATGAAAGCTGCAGTGGCAAGCTGATTGTTCTTATCTCTTCTGATAATTTTCTCTTCCTCACCCACATCCCCATTCCTCCCATCCCCCATTCCCACATCAAGTTACAGAGAATAAGTAGGATGCTGTGTTGGAGAGGCTGCAATTGGTATAAACCTGGGATGTTATGCTTGGATAAGGAATTTACCTATATAATTCTTGGCCCAAAATATACACATTTGAGAAGCTTGAGGTACCACACAGGAGGTAGGGTCGCCCAAGGATTTCATGAATAAAATCAAATCTGCTGATTTGATTTCTTCTTTTAAACTAATCCAGGACCAACAACTACCATATTTTATCAAATGTGGACTCATCAAACCATTAGTTATGTAGCACCAAGGAAAAAAAAAACGCTATAAACTATGGTACACACCATCAATTGTAAGATGTATCTTGACTTCCAAAATGATAAAATACACTCTTAGAATAAGTAACATATAGTACAAAAAAAATTGAGTCCCTGCCTTGGTAACATTTGGGACCATTTTTATGTGCTAATAGCATTCTTCCTTATAGCAGCCAACATACTGATTAATGTTTTAATGGTTATGTGGGCCTATAGAAAATAAAAAGAGAATATTCCAGTAAATCTATAGATCATTTTATAGGGACATCATTTTTAAATTATACAGGTTGAAGTTGCTTTTCCTATATTTAATACTTCAAAGAGAAAACAGAAGAGATGTGAAATATCAAAATAATGTGCCAAAGAAAGCTTTTAAATCTCTTCCGCAGAATAGTTTTAAGAGTATGCCTATGTATCAATGGGACATATGGTTAGATTTTAGCTTTAGATAAGAACTTATTAGGATGAACCATAATGAAATTGCCATTTTTATAGGCTCAAATGGTTTCATATCAGTAGTTTCATATACCCACTAGCTTCTCGCGGTGGGAAGTACTCAAGACAGATGATCCCTGGTCAAGGAGGATGTTACAGATAAGCAATTCACACAGGAGTATGAGAAAGGTGGACTAAATTGGGCCTAAGGCCTCTTCAAACTATAAAGTACATGAGTTCATGAATAGTTTATACAGAGTCCTCTTTCAGGCTGAATCAGAAAAGGGACTTCCTGCCCACTTCTTTAACATGATGTATTTCTCTCTCACACACTATTTTGCAACTGTTTACTCACTTATCTCTGTGACTATAGGATACTTGAGGGCAGGTGATTTGGGTATAAATGGGGAGGGTGACCACCAAGGGCTGTAAAATTTATAGAGACATAGGTTATAAAATGAAAAAATTTAAACTGGCCACAGGTGAAAATCATTGTGTTTTGTCTAACCATGGGCTAAGACCAAATATGTTTTACTCTGAGTCTTCAATGATAGAATTTGGGCAAATGGCTGCATCTATAATTTTTATATTTATAGGGTTATTATTATTATAACCCTGTTCCTTGCCTTTGTAACAGGTATGTTATGGGATTAACTAATTAATAATTGTGAAGTACTTTGAGTTCCTTGGAGAAAAATACTACACAAAAATAAAGAACTAGTATACTGCATAGATGTATTATCACCATGTTGAGACTCCATGTTAGTAAATTCAAACACCATAAAACCAATGACTGTTGTTTTTTTTTTTTTAATTTAAATCGTGCAGTTGGGGCTAATTTTGCCAATTTGAAGGTTATTCCTAAATAACCAAATCCTAATTTACACTGCTCACTAGCTCTTTAGTACATTTGCAAATAGAACATATTACAGTCCTATCATCTAACAACTTTTCCATTAGCTACAGTAAATACTCTGCACTTTCGTTACCCATCAGTTCCCCATAGAGTTATGGGTTATAAGTTTAATCATTTCATTTGCATATCCAGCTGAGGTAAATGAGAAAAAGTCGCCACACTCATTACACTTTATTGCATTACAAACACAGATGTCTGTTTTTCTAGACCCGCTTAACCTTGACCTAAAGAAAGAGATTAGAGTAATACAGTGAGAAAATATACACTGTTCACTTGGCTTCTCAACATCTGAACTACATTCAATTCTCAGAAAATAAGAGAATTTTAGTTTTTGAATTAATAGGGTAACCTTGAAAAAAAAAAAGCACAACAATCATATACTCTTTTCCTAGTTATAAATCATCTGTTAAAAGGTCTTTAAATGTTATTTCCCTAGACAAATAGACATAAGCAAATTATCTCTGAAAGAAGAACTTCACTACATTGAAAAAAATTAATACTTTCTTCATTAGGAAATAACACCCAACCACCATCTAGCTTAGCATTAAAGCTAGTGAATTCATCTCTCCAAATTATAGACAAAAGTTCAAGGAATAGGCAGCCATGAGCTCTCGAGAGGCATTGGCCTTCATCACTAGGTAGTATCCCGTGTCCCCATCATTGGGACTTTTATTACTATGAATGAAAAGTCAGCCGTTTCCCAACTCCCTCATATTACCCCTAGAAAGTTCCTTCCTGGACTGCAGCACCCATTACAACAAGACCTAGAAGTAACAAATGTACCACACCAATGCAAGGTGTTAATAATAAGGTGGAATATGGGAATTCTGTATTTTATGCATGATCATTCTGTAAACCAATAACTTCTCTAATTTTAAAAAACGGTATCATACTCTTTAAAAAAAAATTCCGCGATGGATGATAGGGAGATAAGAACATTCTGGGAAGAAGGAATAGTATGTGCAAAGGCATGGAGGATGATGGAGCACAGGAAGCAAAAAAGAAAAATTAAATCATACCAAAAGCAGTAATTCATTAAAGGAAGAGATAAATGTTAAGTAGTAATGAATACACTCTTGGATTATTTGATTATTAAATTAATGAAGAGAAGAGACTCAAATGAACACATTTGAAAAGATTAAATTCCTTGCTAATTCTACAGGAAGTTCTGACATTGACAAAGATAACATAAAATTTACAATGCACCCTGCAACAAGGACATCAAGAACAGACTGATAAATGAGCTCTGTCAGTTCAAAGACCAAGACTAGTCACTTCCTGAGAAAACTTGAAATGCTTTGAAATCTTACAGTTCATATATAAAAGAAACTTGGTAACAATTCTCAAATATTGAATGCTAAACAATCTTAAAATTTTTTATAAATTACCAATAAAGTGTTAGAACACCAAAATAAACTTTTAGAAGTATCAATAATAAAAATCAATCAACCATGCTACAAAAAAATACTAAATTATCTTTCTGTTCTCTCAATAAAAAATATTTTAAAAATCATTGTCATGTCAAGTGTATGCAAAAACTGTAGGAGGAAGTATTATAGTGGTCTGTCAGACAGTTAATAAAAATTATCAAAAAAAATTATGTATCATTCTCCTGGATCTTCTGGTTTTTGTTGTATTTTTCTACTTTTTAAGCTTTGTAATTTTGTTGATATTTCTTTTCTCAATATACATATTTACTACTTTTATGCTTAGTTTTGGACTCATTTTGTATTTTCTTAAGACAGCCTTAAAAATTCTATAAGTTTTAGGTCCCACAAATCCTGGTTCTGTGCCAGCCTCAGAGCCCCATTCTCTCTCACATGTGAGCAGGAAGCTGCAGCAAAGGGTTCACAATGAAGCAAAGTTTGCCCGGGTGTGCTGTGTATATAATCCTCAAGGGGCAAAAAAGTAAAGCTCAAGGTGAAATTTCCTCATGAAAATGAAGACTGGCCTCCCATTTCAGTAGATACATCCCTCTCAAAAAGAAACCATAGCAAACCTTGCCCTTGCCTAGAAGTTGGCAGGCATTGTGCCCTCTCAACTACACAGCTAAATACTGCAGAATACTGTGTCTGAAGGGCTGTACACAAGCCATCTTATTCAAGGTTACAACCCACTCCCCCCGGAAGCACATCATTTTTCTTTATTAAAGACAATGTGAAGAAAAAAAAAAAGTCACACGCGAGTCACACTATCAAGCTTCATTTTTCTAGTTACGTATTTTTCTTTAGGTAAAAGTCTAGTCTAGTCTTCAACATTAAAAAAATAAAATCATTCGGTCCACAAATTTTTCAGTACCTGTAAAATTTCTTTGGTTCTCACTTACGTTTGCTGTTTTATACCTCCCTCCTATTGTCTTTCTAAACTTCCTTTCTGGTTTCCTATGATAAGATTTAGAGGATACTAAGTCTTATACTAATGGCAAATTCATTCTGAATTCTTCTGCAAACACAGATTCTTTGGGGGATATAAAGGAAAGGGCTAGAATATAAACTTTACTTTGGGCCAGCTGGTTATTATTTGGTCTTTCCTCAAACCCTTTATTCTCAGCAACGAGCCAGTCTTTATCCTCAGAGCACCAAAAGACTCTCAGATGTAAAACAATGAACACTTATGAGTCCCTTGTTGATTTATTTCTGTAAGAGATTTGGTTCGTATTTTACAGCAAAGAATCTTAAAATCACACTTCTAAAAAGGACTCTAAGAGGTCAACTCCTGTACCATACTGCAGAAAAAAAGCAGCACTTAAAATAATCAAAACAGATAGTCATTACTCCAGTTCTTAAAATTTTTATGGGACAGTAGTTTCTCTCAAAGACAATTCTGCATTGGTTTCAGCAGCACTGTGGCTGAATAAAGATCTATAATGCTGGCAACCTGATCAATACTCCCTCAACTTCAAGAACACTGTAAAGATGTCTACATCACAAGAAACAACTGGCTTAAAGAATTCAAGCAATGCACATAACTCTCAATAGAAGGGTTTCACCCTCATGAAACATTTCATCAAATTAGTCATCAGAAATCATGTACCTTATAAACTTAGACCAATGGCACATGGGCAGAAATAACCGGGAAGAGTTCTCTCCCAAATGTTGTTTTAACATTGCATAACATTACATTGTTGTTCTCTGTGTTTCTGTCCCCTGGTGTTCACAGTTCTATTATTGTGCCATTGTTCTCATACTTCATTATCCTATTCTACAATTATAGATGGTCAGATGGATTCAAGATTTGTTTTACTTTCTCTTATTTTCTTCTTTATAATACCATCTATACAGCTAGAACACAAGGTAATAAATACCAAAGGAATTACTGTTGGCATTTTTTCACAATAAAATTATTATGCTACATTTCACAAAGACCTAATGATTCCTCTTTAAAGATAATTGAATAAATTAGAGCAATTGTCAACTTTTAGAGTTGTATCAGATTTTAGAGATCATCGTTTAACAGAAAAGACTGAGAGGCTAAGTGATTTACCCAAGGTCACCAATGCTACTCAATGGAAAAAAAAACAAAACAAAACAGGATAAGAACCCAATAGGAAGAGAAATTCTTATACTCTTAGATTCAAATCAAAGTCTGATAGGTGGGTGGACATCATTCCTCTAGAGAGACAAGTCAGTGTATATCCAAAGGGTGTCTGGGAAGAAGGGAAGGAAGAAGAATGAATAAGGGGAAGACTTTGGTAAAGAAATGGAAACAAAGTTCATTACAAAGCAAATCAGTTTCCAAAAAAAATGCCAATGGTAATAACCAAGTTGATTTTTATCTCAACACTAGATTTTAGGAGAGTACATTTTTTAACTTCACAACTCTAATTCATGAGTTATAATATATTTAGTTAAAGACCCTCATCTATGCATTCATCCATTCAACAAACTTTTATTTCATTCTACAATGTACAAAGCACTGTGCTAACACAAAATGCTAGCTGATACAAAATGTTGGCTGTTACTGTAATGTTTTATGATACATAATAATGGGGACTACATTGATTTGACATACTTTTTTACTCAACAACCTTTGTACATTTTTCAAACTCCATTATTGTCTTTACATAACTTTCTACAAGATTAATTAGCTAGTGTGCTTAAGGAACATATTAACACTGCTCTTAACATGTGAATAAGAAAAGTACTTTAGTGTGTGTTTCAAATCACAAACAACAATGTTCTAATTTAAATATAGGTACACAAAATAGAAATACTTTGTCTTTTTGCTTTTATTGCACAGACTGAGTCTAATTTAGGGTAAGTTATTTGTACTTATTTTTAAAATAACACCTTGACTTAACTTATTTTTAATGACCAATGGAACTTTAGAAAACACAAAAACGGTATAAGCAGAAAGGGCAGGAAATAGACTAAATTATTTTTAAGAGAAAGACAGTGACTTAAATGGTCACCTAAGCCAAGGGGTGTTCTCTTTTTTTCTCAGGTTAGGAGGTTATTAACCCATTTCCTGGGGTGCTTAAGCACCAATTACATCAATGAGACCAATGAATGAAATGTAAATTAAAAATTGAACATATTCTGACAACATAAGACTCCTAACAGTATTTTTAATTACAAAAGGAAAAGTAGAAATGTTTTCTTCATTTTAATTTTTTATACACAGAGATGGGAAAAAGCAGCAAGAAATATATAAACCAAAACTGGCAAAAGCAAAAGGGTTTTGTTTTGATTCATATTCCTCCATTCCTTATTCCATACACAGGATTATGACAAATCCATTATAATGTCATCTGGTTGGGCACTCTCCTTTTACCAGTATTTAGGAAAATGGATTTCTATGGGGGAATTACTGCCCATTCTGTTTCAAACTAGAATTGTACATCTAAGGGTCATGTCTGGCTTGTCACAAACACTCAAGAACTAAAGGGCAAAAGATTAGGAAACCACACCAATTTTCCCCAGTGATGCAATTTCAGAAGCCCTGGATTTGAACCACTTCACTAAGTAAAGAGTATTTCCCCCTGGATAATCAGCCCTGTCTTCTATGAAAGTCCTGTAATTTTCTGGATCTGCTACTTACTAGTTATGTGATCTTGGACACAGATTTTCTCCCTCTCTGCCCCAGCTTCCTCATCTGCAAAATGGGGATAATAGCACCTCATAGGGTACATGAAGAATAAATGAGTTAAGATATGCAAAGGTCTTAGAACAGTGATTAGCACATAAGAAGCACTATGTAATTGTTAGCTAATACAATTTTTATTACACAAAGATCAAAGCCAATTTTCCACAATGTATTGACCACCTTCCCTTCCCTTCTCACTTCCTCAATGCTTACATTACCTCAGAATCTACTTCTGGGGAACCCAAATTAAGATAAATGCATTTATATCATATTTTAGAAAACTCCTCAGTAAAGAAAAGAGTCTATATCATGTTAGAGAGGTTGGCATAATTAAAACCCACTGGGAAGAGCACAAGACAGATGATATTAGTTTGGTTCTTAACCTTTATGATCTGTATGTGTCCTGGTCTTTCAATCAGTGAAGAAAGGATGACTTAGCTCAATAAATCAGTATAACTATGTAGTCATTGGGAGTGGGAGGATTAAATTAGATCTTTTATCTCACACATTACACTTTTACAAATGTTAAAAATATAATCTTGATATGGAGAAGGCCTTCTAAAGATAGAAACCTCACTCCTGCAGCCCAAGAACAGCTCCTCAGAGGCAATGGAAATGAGTGGATGGAATGAAGAAAAATTGTGGAAATAGGAGCTGTAAGACTTGAAACTGATTGCACGTGGAGAATATGAGATGGCGTTTCAGAGGACTCAGTAATCTTGATCTTAGGTGAAAGATTAAACAACCTGTACATCATCTGTGATCATCTCACTCCCATGTTCCAAATCTTCCATGCCTTTCTACTGTACAAAATCCTTTCATTGACCATTCAAAGCCATATCATGATATTCAAGACCTTAATCTACTTCCCAGGTTCATAATGTTCCCTGGAGTTTCTCCTACCCTCTAATCATGCTGACCTTTGCATTGTTCTACACACACATAGACACGCTCACACGCAAAATGCGTCCTTTCTTACTTCCCTGCCTAGGCTCATGCTGAGTACTCTACCTAGAGACTCTTCCCTTTTCCATACAAGGCCCATCTCAGAGATATGTTTTTTTCACATCCAGGAAGGTGCTGGTGAGTGTTTAACAACCAGCTCTGGGGGACAGATGTGGCTCAAATAGTTGGGCGTCCGTCTCCCAAATGGAGGGACCTGGGTTCAATCCCTGGGACCTCCCGGTAAACAAAACAAAACAAAACAAAACAAAACAAAAAACAACCAGCTCTGGTTGAGGAAGCCCCGAGTTGCAGTGTTGGCTGATTACTGTTCCAACCATGGCTGAATCAAGCTATCAAGGTAACATCAACCAGCTGGCCAAACTTCTGAAAAAGTAACAATAGGCTGCAGAGAGCTGGTACAACCTGGCTATAGCATACTACCTTTCCTAATCCTCCCCCCTCCACCCAACCCGACTCCCAGCACACATGATTCAGGTCGCCTGGAACCTTCCCTCTCCTCAGAGCACTTGCTATTTCAGGTGCATTGTTTTCATCTTCTATCTCTTCAAGAACTTGCTTTCTATCCCTACAGATTAAAAACTATTGGATGGCACGTTCATTGCTTTATTCCTTGTAATAGTGCCTACAAAACTTAAACAAGAGAGTCTGGATGATGGAGTTCTGAAGCATCAACTACCCAGGACCCAGATCAAGGCAGACAGGGCAGAGAATTAGTCTGGAAGGGCAGACAGACAGACACTAACACAAAGGAAGAAAAATAATGACCCAAGGCAGAAAAATAAGAGCCATAGAGAATGTTCCAGGAAAGTTTTTATCTGCTCAGAAGTGGTATGAAATTTATGTCTTTTACCAGAAAAGAACTGATAGTCTGTTCCCTTGAATGCTTGGTCCTGCTCACCTACCCAATGTAGTGAATCACAGAAGGGATAAAACGTCACTCCAGCACTTTGCCTCCTGCTCTCTATTTTGTCCCAAAGCATGCCATCTGGGCCTCAACACCTGTGGCAGACTGAATTATGTACCCCAGGGGGAAAAAAAACATGTTCTTAATCTTAGTCCATTCCTATGGGTGTGAACCTATTGTAAATGGACCCTTTTGAAGATGTTGTTTTTAGTTAAGGTGTAGCCAAGTGAATTAGGGTGGGTTTTAATCCTATTCCTGGAATCCTTATACAGAGAAAGTCATGGGAAGGAGCCAGAAGCCAAAAGTCAGTGGGAACCCAGAAGAGAAAGGAGAGGACATCCCTATGTGATGGGAAAGCCATGGATCCCAAGGATTGCCCGCCAGCCAGGCAGAATGTTACTGACTCTGGGAGGAAGCAAGCCTTCTAGCCACTGAAACTGTGAGCCAACAAACTTTTATTGCTAAGCCAACCCAATGTCTGGCATTTGTCATAGCATTCTGAAAACTAAAACAATACCCAAGGAAATGTCTTGTCCTATACGGACTGAATCCCAGTCTCTCCAGTTCCCTAACCCCTAAGGACATGTTACTCACTTAGAATGTGAAATCCTTGAAGTCAAGGATGATGTCTTTGCCCCAGCAGTCATTCAATAAAGGTTTAGTAATAGACATAAATAATGTTAACATCAAAAAAGGCAATGGATTTGGATTAATAGAAGAATTGTTTGTTAATCACACTAGTATCCTTTTCATTTGAACCAAACTTGAGACTCTTACCCAAAGACTAGACTTAGTAGCAAGGACTCAGGTTTGCCCCAAAACCTAAATTCTCAGATACATATGAGTTCTCCATATGCTTATTAGGAGAGTGGGTATAGTCTCAAATAGCAGTCATTCATTCCTTTGTCCTGCCGATATTTATCTAGTACATTTTACTTGCCGGACCCCATGCTAGGTACCACTCTCTCCCCAGGAAACAGATTGGTACCTAACACCCAGTATGTGTTCAAAAAATATTTGTAGACTGAATGTGTTCCTGATATTAGACAAATATAGCCACATGGAAATATAACTTCCCAGAGCTGGTTTCAGATCAAAGCATATACCGGCTACACTAAGAACAGTTATCTTTTTCTTGGAGAGCAAGAGACTAGGCAGTGTATGCCATTTATAATTAACCAAGGGAAAAGGCTAACAGTGATATATGAAACGTGATCAAATTAATGAGTCTGAGTTTCCCATGTGGATTATTAAATCAGTCTCATTATTTTGTGGCCATACATTATGCTGGTGACTTAAAAACTATTAGGTTATCAGTGATAGAAGAGAAAATACAAGATGCCATGTTGGATTCAAGAGAAATGAAAGGCAAGTCTCCTTTCCTTTCTTTCATATCAGAGAATCTAAGTTCCTACCCAATCTAAGGCAACATCATAAGCCAATAAAAAGTACAAGCTATATTTCTTTACAAGAAAATTTTTGGAGGCTATTTCCTCATTTCCTCAGTTTTAAATGTATTAAGACATACAGAGTCCTACCCAAATTTTAGTTAATTACAACCTGCTTTCCCACATTTCCAGATCTACATAACATGTAGTGGAAATCCCTATTCTGAAGGCCTAAAAAATATTCCTGTTCAATATTAGTGGCTACTACCCAGCATCCTCTGCACCAGGTTTAGCCTATCCAAAGTAGCTGTGGAGAGAGGGGGCCACACACCAGGTGACAGGGTGGAAAATAGAAAGGAAATCCTCAGGGCACTAACAAGAATAGAGGGAACCCCTAGAGGAATTAAAAGTAAACCCTACCAGGAACCTAGGGAAATAATCTATACACAGAAAGAAAAGGCTTGTTTGAAATTCATTCACACTGGCAAGGTCAAGAGAAAAATTTCAATGTAAGTAACAGAAGACCTTAAATGTGTGCTTCCTGAATGCAGAAGCACTGGGGGCAGAAACTCAGAAGTTTCTGCAGTGGCCAAATGCTGCCTCTTATCACAGCAGAATGCCCATTATAGGGGAAGCCCTGAGACTGCAATGATCGTAGATGGAGGCCAAGCAGATACCCCTGTGAGAGATTTTTAAAGATTTTTTCCCCTATTCTTGTAGTCCATTTGGATTGGATGAGACCTGGGGGAGTGATAATTTGCAGTTTTCTTAATCTCAAAGTTGAAGCAAAATTTAGAGGGACTAATCTGGCTTTTCCCCTTCCAGAAATATCTTCACCTTTACACCAAGTCTCCGTTGTGGGCAAGCTGGGGACAATCACTCAGAAGCAAATAGGGAACAATGGCAGCAAGGCCACAGCACCGTGCAGTTTTATGCTGTTCTGTCTCTATAAAATCTTCAATAATTTGTTTACGACTCCCAAATTCAACAATAGTGTGCAAATGCAATTCCACTTATGTTAATGTGTTCTTGCATCTCTCATATCAGATTCTGAATAAAAATTAGGCAAATACTCTGTTTTGAAAATATATAAGATGTGCACTTGCTGGAGGGGAGAACTCTCCAAATGTACTATCCTATCAACCATATTTTTTTAAACTTAATAACTTAAGTGGACTGTTAGTGAAATTACAACCTGCTTGTGACACAATAAATTTACAAAATTCATTCCATAAATTATTCAATTCTATGACTGCAGTCAAGGAAAGAAATATCACCAGGAGCAGGTGATTAGCATGTGAAAGGAAAAACCCATCTCCCCACTGAAACAATCACTGTCAAAGCTTCCTACTGGAGTTTTTTGTAAAAATTACCATTAAGAGTACACATTTAAGGCTTTGTAGTTTCTATAAAAGGGCTAAGTATTTGATTTACATTAGATTCATTTGTTCTTTCTTCAACTGTCTCCTTCTCCTACAAACTATAACTGCCTCAATAAATGCTTGCTCAATCAAGTGTGCATTAAAACAAAAGAATTTAACTTCAATAAAAGTGATGAATCAGGGCCAGAAGTTAACTTTTCCTTCCTTGGTATATCTTGTTACCATGTAAACAAAGCAGAGATTTACATATGATGTTCCACAGGGGACTATAATAGGTTTGCATTGTGTGGTTGTTCCTATTTGTAGATTCTTGCAGAAATCATTTTAGGTCAGAATTGCAGAGCAAAAGGTTTCCAACCACACCAAACTTGTCAAACTGTTCTGTGAACATCTGTTTGTAAATGGAAGAGTCAACATTCTACCAACTCAACTCATAGAAGATGGACCTGGTAGACTAAGAAAGAGTTTCAGGATCAAAATGGTTTCCTGAAATCTAGGACACAAATTCTCAACTGTTGGTATTTTTAGCCAGCAGCTTGGGATGGTATTTACATAGTAGCCATCCAATAAACTGAAGGAGCAGAAGTTATCACCTTTCTTCTTAAATAATAAAAACAAGAATATGACTGTCCTCACATATTAAGACAGGTGTTGTTTTCATTTTGGCAGAGATGCCTTGGATTCTGTTTTTCTTCAGAGATTTTTCTTTTTCTCATAAGGAATGTATGGGTAGGCACAGTAATGGCTTCCCAACTATGCCCATAACCTAACCCCTGGAACCTGTGAATATGTACCGCAACATGGCAAAGGGGAATTAAGGTAGCAGATGAAATTAAGGTTGCTAATCAGCTGACTCTGAGATGGAGAGATTAATTTGTATTATCCAGGTGGGCCCAATCTAATCACAAGTCCTTAAAAATGGAAGAGGGAGACAGAAGGGTATCAGAGCAATGTGATGTGAGAAAGACTCAACTGGCTATTGCTGGCTTTGAAGATGGAGGAAGAGGCCACAAGCCTGAAGAAGCTGGAAAAGGCAGGAAAACAGATTCCCCCCACCCCACCCCCACCAGAGCCTCCAGAGGGAACACAGCTCTGGTGACACCTTGATTTTAGCACAATGAGACCCATTTCAAACTTCTGACCTCTTGAACCATAAGATAATAAATCTGTGTTGTTTGAAGCCATCAAGTGTATAGTAATTTGTTACGGCAGCAAAAGGAAACTAATATAGAGTGTTTAAACCGTCTCTCTATTCTGATAGGTAAAATGATGTGGAGAAAGAAAAAGAACACTGCAAATTGTTAGTGTTTGTCAATAAAGGAAATGGAAAAAGGAAAAGCCTAAAAGTTGTTTTTATCTAATTCTCCTTAAAATTATATAGGAAGCAATTCCATTTCCAGCTATATATCCCAAATAGTTGAAAGCAAGGACTCAGATACTCGCACACCAATGTTCATTGCAGCATTATTCACAATAGCCAAGAAGCAGAAACAACCCAAGTGTCCATCAACAGATGAATGATGAACAAAATGTGGTGTATACCTACAATGGATTATAATTCAGCTGTAAAAAGGAATGATACATGCTCCAACAGGGATGAACCTTGAAAACATTATGCTCACTGAAATAAGCCAGACATGAAAGGACAAACACTGTATGATTCCACTTAGATGAAATATCTAGAGAAAGGAAATTCATAGAGAAAGTAGGTTAAAGGTTACCAGGATCTGTGGTGCAGAGAGGAGTTATTGCTTAATAGGTACCCAATTTCTGTTTGTGGTGATGAAAAAGTTTTGCTAATGGATGTTGGTGATGGTAATACAACATTGTGAATGTAATCAATACCACAGAAGTGTACACTTAAATGCCATTATCCATTGAATGGTTAAAATGGGAAATTTTATGTTATATGTATATGTGTGAGACTACAACAAAAAAATTTTTAAGTACATAAGAAGGAATAATTTGGATGAGTAATTATGTTTTAATTGCTATTACCCTTCTTTAATTTGTCAGAAATGTTCTTTAGTATTCACAGGAAGTTCTTCCACCAGCAGAATACTTTGCCCTATATAAAGCAATTCTTTCTTTCTTGATTAATGCCTTTTCCTCATCTATTGTCCCGTCCTCTAAGAAGGCTATTTTGCCTGACATGTGGTTTGTGCTTTGTCACACAGAAGCCATCTAAAAGATCACTTTTACGTATAAGGTTAAATTCTTGTTATATTGTCCAGCATGGAAGAAAGCAGACATAGAACTGCAGAATGGCAAAACTTAAAGATGCTTTAGTGTGGTCTAATTTAACCTCCTTATTTTATCAGAAAAGCAATGAGGATCCAAAAGGTGGAATTACCTTCTAAAGTTGCACAATTGTAGTAAAAGTAATGTAGAATACTGACTGGCCCAGACCTCATTCCATAATGCCTCCTGCATGGGTTGTTCAAATTCACTCCTTCACTCACTTCCTACCCAACATATATTCACTGTTAGCTCACCTCTGTGCTGGGCACTGCATGAGTATGCAATGAGGAACAAGAGCAATGAGGTATATGTTCTCATGTAGTAAATAGTACATTGGGAGGAAATAGACAATAAACAATAAATAAATATTTAATAAATAAATAAACGGACCAACAAATAAATAACAAGTGCTATAATGAAAAATAATATAAGAGAAGGGCTAGGGGCTATCTCAGATTGGCTGGTCTAGGAAGGCCTCTCTGTGGAGACCTAAGGGACAAGAAGGAGCCAACCAGGACGGAGAAGAAACATTCCAAGAGGAGGGAAGAACCAGTGCAAGGCTCCAGGGCAGGACATAGCTTAGCTTTTGAAGGAATCCTATGATGGCTGGAGCCTGGGGTGTGAGGGTATGAGGGTGAGAGAAGCAGACAGGTAGAGCATGTTTAAAAGATAGGCAAGGGCCAGATCAAGTTCTAGCATCTCTTTGTGTCACATGAGGCTATATTCTACTATATTTATATTTGTGTTGACTTCTATTTTGGAATGTGAAATGTTCATGGCAACAGATTTGTTTAATCCACAAAGTACCTAATATAACTGAGTAAATATGAACTCCAACCTATCCCCCACCTTCAAGCAGAAGGGTTGGTTTCAAAAAATCAAATTAACTAATCAACAACATCGTGCTAGGTTTTATGAAGCGAAGGTTCACAAGGACATTGCAAGATGACCATGAAATAATTTCATTTAAAGGGAGTCAGATATTCCCTAGCATGGGAGAAGCCTATTAGTAGTTACTGGACATGCACTATGTGCCAGGCACTCTACTCTGTGCTTTATCTAATTACCACCTTTAATGCCCCACTAGACAATGTATTATAAGAAGCCCTTGGAAGTTGAGTAACCAGCTCAAGGCTGCACACTCAGAGGGAGAGCTGGAAACTACGCAATGGTCTGTCCAACTCTAACGTCATGCTTCTTCCTTTGCCATTGACTATGTACATTGACTCAAAACTACCAGTGAGACCTTGGACAAGTCACATCATCTCTGAGCAACGTACTCTCTTCCTTTATAAATAGATTGGGACCAGATGATCTCAAAACTCCCTCTTGCCTCTAACATTCTATGAGTCCTTGATTCTGTTATATCAGAATGTATATGTCCTCACACATTCTTGCAGCCCTGGAATTTACTCCTCCATAAGTAGTGCAGAAGGTGCGACCTAACAATCAAAAATGTTTCCTTCCATACAGAAGTCAGTTTCTTGCCTATACATACTAAACGCCAGAGAACCCAAATCTACCTCCCCCAGCTGGTAAGGAAAGGATAGTAATGGGAGGGTTAGGGGTCAGTACTAGTTGATGATTTATTTCTCTGTTCTCCTTCACTTCCTCTTTACCAAATGAATGTCAACCTCCATATCTGTAAGACTCAGTCTCAACAATGTTTGTGTGTCGAGAAACTATTGTGAGGAAATTGCATTCACAGATGAACTTTAAATCCAGCTCTCTGTAGTTCAGTTTGCAAATGCCAGTACTTTTCCCAATCCCTAATGGGTTCACCTTCTTCAGTTCAAAGTCAAATAGAGCAAACACAAAATTTCAGGGGAGTAAAGTTCTCTGCTTTAAAGACTATTCGATTGAAAAATAAAGGTAAAGATTCAATGGATAATGAACAAAGCACAATTAATCCAGTCAAGGTTTAAGGTTTTGCTTATAACTAATCATTTATCCTTGAATACCAAATAAATGACTTATTTTAATACTCTGGAACAAAAAATAAATGTGAGTGTAAAGAGTCATTATTTTTAAAATATTAAACCATAGAGAATAAAATACATCACAATTAAAGAGTCAGTTCTGGCTATTCCATAACAATACTGTAACTAAAAAGATCCAGTCTTCCTTCTATGTTCTGCTTTTCTTTATATACACAATAGCTCTTCCATGCCCTGGGAAAGATTTCCGAGCCAACATTTGTAGTAGACAGTTGTTTTTGCCTGCCCAGCATCTTAGCATCTTGCATCCAGGTTTTTCTTTAGAAATTACCCCACTCCAATCTTGTGGGCCTGTTGGAAGTAGCTGATTCTACCTCCAAGCCAAGGGGCAAGCCAAGGAACTATGCCTTGCCAATCAGCCTCTTCCATTCCCTTAGTCATAGTGATAGGCACATAACCCAAGTCTAATCAGAGTTAGTCATTTGTTCATTGCTAGTGAACCCAAGATAAAGATGCTCTCTTTCATCTGGGAAAGGCCTGTCAGCCAGGAGCTGCTGGGAATCATCTTACCAACACAGGCAAGAGC
>JAQZBX010012799.1:18582-40835 GCA_029593785.1 Cabassous unicinctus
CAAAAAAAAAAAAAAAAAAAGTCTAATATTCCACTTTATGCCAAATGTTAATAACATCCTTCAACCATAAAAATCCCATAAAAATCTATCTGCCAAGTGTGTGTACAGAACAGAAACACAATTAAAATCTTAGAGAGTCAGTGGGAGAATTTTTTTCTACCAAAAGAAAATATGCTTATTGAATTATTCCTAGGAGAAACCACATGGGAGTACCTACATTCTTATCTCTAGAACAGAAGAAAACTCTAGCAATCTGTTTTTGAAAAGTAAATCTCTCCATTCCTGCCCCCACCCTTCATTTTCAGATTCAATATGTCACCGGCACTTTATGCTTATGATGCAGCATGGGAACTCCACCAGGATAAATATCTAAAAGATTAAATGCAGTTTTTTAAAGCTACCCAAATTATGTGTAAATATAATGCACGGTCCCATATATGAATAAAAAAATCCTTTCCTGCCAGACCCTATACGTTTTGTCTTTAAATAATTGCACAATTTGGCAAAATTTCTTTTTCCATTATTTTAGGGAACAAAAATATTGCAGATCAGTAATCATTAGTAAATCTAGCTGTAAAAGCAATCTGAATCTGGAGGCCATAACAAGTGGAGAGATCACAATCCATTTGGAAAAAGATGGGTGCTGACATAGAAATAAAAAATAGTGAGTACTCAACTCCATGAAGGCAAATCCCACCTAGCCCATCCAGGAGAATGTTTAAGGAGATAATGGAGAGAACAGATGGGAATGCAGTGGACATAATCTGCATCAATATCCACAGTAACATGAAATATATTACAAGGTGGCAATAATGACACTATGCATGTATTACAAAGTGCTGTTCTCCCAGAATCTCAAAGCACTTTGCCAACTCTTAGGTCAAATTCTGACAGCTGCAAGTGATATTTAAAGGCATGATTCCTAGTTTTCCCATATTACAGGCCTGAGGCACTCAGATACTGAGAGGTCAGCTGCGTCAGAGATATGTTATGGAACATCTCTGCAGGGACATTAATGAGACAACCACTGGGTTAAAAACTTACAGGGAAGAGAGAGAAAATATTAATCCACAAAGCAAAGGAGTCAATTTTGTTCAACCATTATTATGGCACATAAATGACCTAAAGGAAAAAATTAACTGTTATTACCATATTCGTGTAATGACCACAAGAAACTGAAAACGTTTAAGATGCACTGTTTTTTTTTTTCTGTTTGTGTATTTGTCTGGTTTTTTGTTTTATAATTATTATTGGAATAATGAAAATGCACTGTTTTTATAGAATAATATTAGAGGTTCTGTGACTTTAACTTGACATGAGGTTTGGGTTTCCGAACTGAAAAAGAAGTGCTTACTCTGAAAAAAAATAACAACATATGTAAATATATAACAAACCTCATAAGGATGATGTGATTAGCATAAGGATATGTGATCAATCTTCCATGAAACAAATGTGGGCTACTTTGTCTATCCTGTGGTTCAGAGTAGAATAGGAATTTAGAGCTCCTGAGCAAGAATTGTTTACTCGCATGCCAATTTTCTGAGATGAGACCCATCTTGGAGCCTCCTTACAGAAAGTGAAATGGAAAAGCTGTGTGACAAGACTAAAATGATGAAATACTGAGATTTCTGCTATGACAGAAGATTGGAAGTAATACTCACTGGGGGAAGATGGTTCAAAATGGATATAAATGAGGTTATTAAGATGCGAAAGATGATAGTAAGGGGGGAGCAGTTACCAAGGAGGGGCATTAAAGTTGATTTGTGGGAACAGCCACGAGTTTGAAATAGCATGAATGTCAAATGCAGTGGGCCCAGACAGGTCACCAAAACCTAGATTTTAATCATCTGTCCAGCAACTTAGTTTTATAAAGTGTTTTACAATACTACCCTATGTATCACTTAGTAAAATTTTTAAATTAATATTTCAAAATTTGTTAAAACCAGAGGGGCCCATGCAATTTAGAAACCACATTACTCTGACTAATACCCATAATTATTTGGTGATTATTTAATAAAACGTTGAAACACCTAGAAAACAATGTTTACATTCTCACCACCTAGGAATACACATCGAATTTTATTATTTCAAGTACATTAAAAACTACTATCCATAGATTATCTTTAAAAATACATTTCCAAGAGCATGAAAAACTCTAAGGAGGTACCATTGATCCTCGAAGGTCAATTCTCAAATTATTGGAGGATTTAAATATCGTTTCTAAGAAAAATTCTGTGAACGCTGTGGGAGGAAGAACAAAGGTACACTACTCCTTTGTTTTCAGCTGGTCTTGATAGGGCTTTGCCACCCCTGCATGCCTAGGAGGGCATTACCTCCATCTTGTGTTCAGGGAGGAGAGACAAGTCCAATGGATTCACTGTGGTACACAACCTATGGACTGTGGTCCATAACCCCACAGTCACTCATGGTTTTAATTCACCTTGCTTTCCTAAACTTGAGCCCCCCTCAGGCTTGAGGCCATTACAGGGCCTACGCATGCCCACGGCCTACAGCGTTGACTCCTAAGTCCTGCCATGCTTATCCAGATGGTTGGACCTGGCTTCTGCCTTTATATGCCCACATTCTAGGATTAGCACTGACTTGTCTCTGAGTGCTTGTTTGAGGCCTGGATGTCATGACTAGCTCTCCCTGAAGCTTGGACCTACCCTCCAAACTCCTAACATTGACTCTGATTCAATATCAAAGTAGGTTCCCTGGAACCAAGATATGAAAAGTGGCCAGGAGCATTCTAGACAGATGGGTCAGCGTGGAAGATGCACTAACACAGGAGGAGGCTCAACATGCTCAAGGGACTGATGAAGGATCGTGGAGCCCACTCAGCAAGGCAGCTTCTTAAAAACATCAGCCCAATTTCCAACCTGCACTGCCTAAAATAGCAGATCTGAGAATAAGAATTGATATTGAAAATCCCCAAGAATCCATTGTTATGGCCATACCAGAATCACTGGCAAGTGAAGGTTGTAACAGACACCTCCATGGCAAGATTCACCAACAAGTGCCATCTGCTGGCCAGCTGGGAAACCACAAGGAGAAAAATCTCTTTTTAGGAGTCTCTTGTCCCCGCCCCCTGGAGCAGAGCTGTGCCCCATTAGTGAAACTCTGGACCTATTTTGACAACTTAAGCTGGGCAATTTTAAAGACTTAGAATAAATTGAACCAATAAAATCAAGGAAAAGCCATGAAACAAAATCACTAGGCAAAGAGAAAAATTGACCAGAGTAAATTCACCAACATATTCAGGTGTCTAGACATCAGCAAAAAATTGCAAGTCATGCTAAAAAGCAGGAAGAATTGGCCCAGCCAAAGGAACAAACCAAATATCCTGATGAAACACAGGATTTACAACAAATAATCAATGATAATCACACAAATCTAAACCAACTCAAGGAATTGAAGGAAAATATGACTAAAGAGATAAAGGTATTAAGAAGACATTGGGTGAGCATAAAGAACAATTTGAAAGCCTACAAAGAAATGTAACATAGCTTATGGGAATGAAAGACAAAATGGATGTGATTAAAAATACATTAAAGGCATATAACAGCAGATTTGAATTGATGGAAGACAGAATTAGTGACTTTGGAGGACTGAGCATCTGAACTTGAAAAGACAGGAGAACAGAAAGAGAAAAGAATGGAAAAAGTGGAACAGGGTCTCAGGGAATTGAATGACAATGCGAAACACACAAACATACATGTTATTGGTGTCTCGGAAGGAAAGAACAGAAAAGAGGCAGAAAGAATATTTGAGGAAATAATGACTGAAAACTTCCCAACCCTTATGAAAGACATAAACATTCATATTCAAGGAGTGCTTAGCCTAAAAGGAAAAGGAGAGAAAGGTTTGGAGGAGAGTGTAGAAATGAAGAGTATTAATATGGGTAACTAAAAGGGTAAAAATACAGATGAAAGTAAGATATGACATAGGAAAGCTAAAGGACAAAATGGTCAAAGTAAGTAATGCCTTTACAGTAATAATACTGAATGTTAATGGATTGAACACCCCAATCAAAAGACACAGACTGGCAGAATGGATGAAAAAATATGAGCCATCTATATGCCATCTACAAGAGACTCACCTTACACACAAGGATACAAATAGGCTGAAAGTGAAAGGTTGGAAAAAAAATACTACATGCAACAGTAACCAAAAAAGAGCTGATATAGCTACACTAATATTGGACAAAATAGATTTTAAATGTAAAACTGTTATAAGAGACAAGGAAGGATATTATACATTAATAAAAGGGGCAATTCATTCACCAAGAAGAAATAACAATCATAAATGTTTATGCACCTAACCAGAGTGCCCCAAAATACATGAGGCAAACACTGGCAAAACTGAAGGGAGAAATAGACATCTCTACAATAATAGTTGGAGACTTCAATACACCACTTTCAAAATTGAAAGAACATATAGACCAGGGGTTCTTAACAAGCAGTCCATGAGCTTGAATTGAGATTCAAAAAAATCATTATTCTTGTGGGGATGTGTTGGTGTGGGTGTGATATAGTTATCAAAAAATACACAGTATAGTGTGGACTTAGTGGTTTTCACCTGACTGGCAAAGGGGTCCGTGAAACAAAAAAGGTTAAGAACCCCTGATCTCAACAGAAGATCAATAAGGAAACAGAGGGCTTGAATAATATGATAAATGAATTAGACCTAACAAATATATACAGAACATTGTACCCCAAAACAGCAGGATATACATTCTTCTCAAGTGCTCATGGATCTTTCTCCAGGATAGACCATACGTTGGATCACAAAATAGGTCTCAAATTTTAAAAGATTGAAATTATACAAAACACTTTCTCTTATCATAATGGAATGAGGCTGGAAATCAATAACAGGTGGAGAATGGGGGAAAATTACAAATATATGGAGGTTAAACAACACACTTTTAAACAACCAGTTGGTCAAAGAAGAAATAGATAGAGAAATCCATAAATATCTCAAGATGAATAAAAAAGAGAACACAACACAACAAAATCTATGGGATGCAGCAAAGGCAGGGCTGAGAGGGAAATTTATAGCCCTAAATGCTTACATTTTAAAAAGAAGAAAGCAAAAAGCAAAGACCCAACTGCACACCTGGAGGATCTAGAAGAAGAACAGCAAACAAACCCCAAAACAAGTGGAAGGAAAGAAACAACAAAGATTAGAGCAGAAATAGATGAAATTGAGAACAACAACAACAACAAAAACAATAGAGAGAATCAACAAAACCAAAAGTTGGTTCTTTGAGAAGATTAACAAATTCAACAAACCCTTAGCTAGAATGACAAAGGAAAAAAAAAAAAAGAGAAAAGATGCAAAAAAATAAAATCAGAAACGAGAGGGGAAACATTACTACTGATCACACAGAAATAAGAGATACCATAAAAAGATACTATGAACAACTGTATGCCAAATTAGACAATGTAGACAAAATGGACATTCTCCTAAAAACAAACTACCTGCATTGACTCAAGAAGAAATAGAAGACCTCAACAAACCAATCACAAGTAAAGAAATTGAATCAGTCATCAAAAATCTCCCAACAAAGAAAAGCCCAGGACCAGATGGCTTCACAGGGGAATTCTACCAATCATTTCAAAAAGAACTAATACCAATCTTGCTCAAACTCTTCCAAAAAACTGAAGAGAAGGAAATCCTACCTATCTTATTCTATAAAGCCAATGTCACCCTAATACCAAAGCTGGATAAAGATACTGCAAGAAAAGAAAATTACAGACCAATTTCTTTAATGAATATAGATGCAAAAACCTCAACAAAATACTTGCAAATCAAATCTAACACCACATTAAAATAATTATACACCATGATCAAGCAGGTTTTATCCCAGGTATGCAAGGGTGGCTCAACACAAGAAAAGCAATTAATATAATACATCACATTAACAAATCTAAGGGGAAAAAATCAGATGATCATCTCAACAGATGCAGAAAATGCATTTGATGAAATCCAGCATCCTTTCTTGTTAAAAACACTTCAATAGATAGGAATAGAAGGAAACTTCCTCAACATGATACAGAGCATAAATGAAAAACCCTCAGTCAACATCATACTTAACGGTGAAAGGCTGAAAGCTTTCACTCTAAGACTGAGAACAAGACAAGGATCCCCATTGTCACCACTATTATGCAACATTATACTAGAAGTTCTAGCTAGAGTAATTAGGCAAGAAAAAGAAATAAAAGGCAAATTGGAAATTGCCAAATTGGAAAGGAAGAAGTAAAACTTTCACTATTTGTAAATAACATGATCCTATATTTAGAAAACCCTGAAAATTCTAAAACAAAGCTACTGGAGCTAATAAATGAGTTAAGCAAAAGTGGCGAGATACAAGATTAACATAAAAAATCAGTAGTATTTCTGTACACTAAAAAATATAATGAGGAACTCAGGAAACAAATTCCATTTACAATAGCAACTAAAAGAATAAAATATCTAGGAATAAATTTACTAAGGATATAAAGGACCTGTACTCAGAAAACTACAAAACATTGCTAAAAGAAATTAAAGAAGACCTAAACAAAGGAAGGCCGTGTTTTTTATTTGAATCAAACGGCTTCCTGTTCCGAGTAGCAGATTCTAAATCTTTGGAACTAGGATAAGAATAGCTTATTTAAATTGTGAAAGAAAGATATTACCATATCAAAACACTAAGCCATATCTGGGGTTTTACAGATGATATTTAGCTAAATAACAAGAGCAATTTATTCTCCTGTTTTTCAATATGGTAAGTATTGTGTGGTGTGGGGAAACAACCCTCGATCAAGCCTCAGTTTTGTCATTTACCAGTTTTATGCCCTGGGATGAATCACTCAGTTTTTCTAACCTTCATTTTCTACTTCTGTGAAAAAACAGCTTTAACTTTCTACATAAGAATGGTTTTAGGAATTAGAGATCCATAATTGTAAAGCACCTAACGTGTACCTGGTGAATGACAGCTGTTCAATAAATGATAAGAACTTTTTTTTAAAGAGTACCTAGAATTCAGGAAGAAAATAACCGACAATCCAAAGCAATAAAGGACAAAAGATAAAACAGACAGGCCTCAGGAAAAAATTCATACAAACGGCTATTAAACCATGTGAAAAAGTCTCAACCTTGCTCATACTAAGATAAAGTTAAATAAAAACTGTACTGAGATACCATTGATCACCTTCCAGATTGTCAAAAATCCAAATATTTAATAGCACTCTTGGTTAATGGGGCTGTAGAGAAACAGGCCCTCTCATACACTGGTAGTGAGAAAATGAGAAAATGAAATGGTACAACCCCCATGGACAGGAATCTGGCAACCTCTACCAAAAATACAGCATTTACCTGTTAGTCTAACAATCCAATTTCTGGCCAACAAATATATCTGCACACATATAAAAAGATGTGTGCAAGATTGTTCATTACAACATTATTTCTAATGGCAAAAGATTAGAAACAATCCATGTGCCCATTAATAGTGGGATTGGTTGAAGAAACTATGGGTACCAATGAAATGCTATGTAACTGAATAAAAGAATGAGGAATAGCTCTACTTACTAATGTGAAAAGATCTCCAGGATATTAATATTGTTAAGTGAAAAAAAGCAAGATAGAAAGCAATTTTATGTATTGTGCTTTTTATGTAACAAAGAGGGGGGAGGAATAGAAATTATACATTTTCATTTGCTTTCATTTGAATGAAGAGCCACTAAAAAGATAACCAGGAATCTAACAGAAATTGTCAACTACGGAGGGAAGAACAGAGAGAAGGGAACAATTCTTCTTTTGGAATAGCTTTTTATGATTTTGATTTTTGAATTATGTAAATATATCACCTACAGTTTAAATTTTTTTTTCCAAAAGAAAAAATAACCTAAAACAAAATAAGAATCAGATTGATATCAGATTTCAGATGGAGCAATGTTCTGAGAGAAAATAATTTTGAACCTAAAATTCTCCAGTAGGTCTAACTAGTTTTCAAAAGGACATTTTCAAACATGCAAGGGACACAATTGTACCATATACAAACTCTCTCTTAACAAGAATTTTTCAAGAATATACTTCAGAAAAAGGAAGAAAAGAGAATCTGCAAGAGATACTGGATATAAAAAGCAAGTGAGCAAAGAAAAAAAATCAAATAAATATTGATTAATACAGATGGTATAGTCACTGTGGAAGACTGTTTGGCAGTTCCTATGGAAGTTGAATATAGACTTGCCATGTGACCCGGCAACAGCATTGCTAGGTATAAATCCAGAAGAACTGAGAGCAGTAACACAAATAGACATCTGCACACCGATGTTCATAGTGCATTATTCATGATAGCTAAAAGTTGGAAACAACCCAGGTGTCCATCAACTGATGAATGGATAAACAAATTGTGGTGTATACACACGATGGAATATTATGCAGCAGTAAGAAGAAATGAAGTAGTGAAGTATATGACAACATGGATGAACCTGGAGGACATTATGTTGAGTGAAACATTAGACACAAAAGGACAAACATGTATGATTGTGCTATTATGAACTAAATATATCATGTAAACTCATGGAATTAATAATTAGAATATAGGTCACCAGAAAATAGAATGAGGTTAGAGAATGGAAAGCTGAGGGTTAATCTGTGCAGAATTGGTTAAAACATTGTTTGTAAATCTTTTGAAATGAATGGAAATGGTGAGAGTACATCATGCTGTTTGTGACTAGCAGAACTATTACATGGGTATGACAGTAGTTGAAAAGGAAAGCCGAAAGACATTTATATTACTAGAAGGAAAGCTAAAAAATGTAACATGGAACTGTATAGCATAGTGAAACCTAACATAAAATACAAATATGGGTGATATTGCATATATGTAAGACTGTTTTTACAAAATATAAATACAAATATACTAGAGAGAAGGAAACAGAATAGCAGCTATATATGGAAGGGGAAGCATAGAGAGATTGAGAGGTGATGAGTTTTGTTTGGTTGGTTAGTTGGTTTTTGTTTTTCAGTATTATTATTACTGGAAAAATGAAAATGCTCTAAAAATGATTGGAGTGATGAATGCACAACTATGTGATTACACCGAATACCAATGACTGTACACTTTGGATGGATTTATGCTTTATTAATACATATCAATAAAATTGACTTGTTAAAAAAACTCACAGAACTGTACACTAATAAGAATGAAATTTGTATGTAAATTATACCTTAAAAAAGAATGAAAAAATTAATAAATTAGAAACTAAAGTTCTGGGAGGAAGTGACAGAAGGTAAGAAATGAGGGAACTAAAAACACATAAAGATTCTCATCTTTTTCAGGAGCAGAGTAGAAGTAGTCTACATGGTGATAGAAAGATGTATAATAAATACATGTGTTAAAATTATAAGTGTAACTACTAAAAGAATAGAAATTAGAAGTATAACTTACAAACCACCAGTAGGGGGAAAAATATAACAAAATAATCCAATCAACTAAATATAGGCATAAAGAGGAGAAACAAGCAAACAAAAAGGCCTGGTATGATAGAATGATTAGAAACACAAATAAGATGACTTAAGAATAAGTCCAAATACATTGGAAATCAAATTAGGATGAAGGATTATCACTAGAAAATTTTTTACTAAAAAGATACACATTTTCATATTGCAATAAAGAAACCCACAAGCTATTTTTTGAGGCATATATACAATTAAACAACACAGAAGGGGGGGGATAACAGTATAAAAAAAGATACACCAACCAATTCTTAGTATCAGGAAAAAACAGAATCTTTGGCAAATGTGCTAAAAGGATAAAAACAAACAAAAAAACAAACAAAAAACTTGCCAGGGAGCCGATGTGGCTCAAGCAGTAGAGCACCTGCTTCCCACATGGGAGGTTCCAGATTCGGTCCCTGGTGCCTTCTAAAAACAAAACTCAAACAACAAGCAAACAAATGAAAAAAACAACTCAGGGGAGCCAATGTGGCTCAGTGGTTGAGCACTGGCTTCCCACATACAAGGTCCAGGGTTCAATTCCCGGCCCCAGTACCACACACACACACACACACACACACACACACACACACACACACATACAAACATACACAAACTTGTCAAGATATAAGACTTGAACTTCTGGGCTTATCTAACAGCACAGCTTTTAGGAACCTACATCTAAAATAGAGGAACAAAAGTAAGAATACAGATTATTTGAATAATACAATTAACAAGCTTGATCTAACGGATATAAAATAAAACACTGTACACAATAAAGAACAGTCATTATTCTCAAATAGCCAAGAGCACTCACAAAAGGCCATGAAGGAAAATCTCGACTCCGGTAAAGCAGAAATCATATAAGCCATATTGATTGATCACAATGAAATAAAATTAGATTCATCATCAAAGGATAGCCCAAAAAAAACATAGACTTAGAAACTTTAAAATTCCCTTGGGAATAACCAATTATTAGGTTTAAGAAAAAAATCAATACAGAACTTACCAACTATTTAGAAATGAATGACAATGAGACAATTGTAAAACCTGTGGGATTTAGGTAAAACAGTACTCAGAGGAAAATTTAAATGCACTCACTAACCCTGCTCTCCCACTTCTTTGAATCTTCCTTAAAGAAACATTTCTCCTTGTCCACAAAGGCATATACAAAGATTTTTATTGCCTTATTGTTTGTCAAGGTTAACCATTCCCCTTTTAATGGATACTGAGGTTCTTTCCAGATCTTTCTAGCTCTGTGTTATGGAATTCGGTGCAATATTTAAATAGAAATGAAGTAGAGCTATATGAATTGCAATAGAAAATTTTCAAAGACATAATGTTAAGTAAAATAAGCAAATTGCAGGAAAATTAAAATAGTATGATACCTTTTATGTTAGAATAATTTAATAAAAATCCAAATTAATATATGTCTACATTCCCATATCTATTATACAGAGGAAAATGTCAAAAAGGATAGACATTGAACAGTGTGTTACTATTAAGAAAGGGAGTAAGATAGAAGGAATGATCAAGGGGGGACATTCAATTAATTATACTGTTTAATTGTTTTTACAATAAGAGTATTTATGGAACATTTGTATAATAGAAAAAAGAAAAGTTATCTATACAAATGGTTCTAAGGTTGATCATATCTGATCCTTGTCTTATAGACAAGTTTTGCAGGAATTATTTAGTCAGCCTACAAAACAATTTTTGGCCAGGCAAGTGTTTCTTTTTAATTATTTTTAATTTAGAACCTGGGGGAGGGGGGAGGTAGTAAAACAGATGATTTCCACTTATGCATTTCATTTGTTACATCATTTCACATCTCTAAATTATTAGACTAGAAAATCAGCCAAGATATAAATGGCAGAAGACTGAAATGAGGCCCAATTTTACAAACTCTATTAATTGTTTTAAAAATATGACAATACCATCTGCAAAATAAATCGCTAAAGCCCTAAGTTCATCAATGTTAACACTTTATAAACCCTTGTACCTTAGGTTCAGCCTTAAACACAGAATTTCTTATGAGAAAGTCTCATCAATATCACTAAAAATGTGAAACAGAAACCAAATGTAAACTACAAACATAGGAACAAAATAAAATGTTACACGAAAAGTGCAGGGCAAAATATGCGTAACCCATTTCTTCAGCTATAGAAAAAAATATTACAATAACTTTCACATATGTGGGTTGTTAAAAGTGGGGCATGTGTGTATAAGAAAGTTACTCTAATTTAAACAAAATTAATAAAGAAATGTTCTGCATACCTTCCCCTGTTTCTACTTCTAATCATTTATCATGCAAGTGAAAGCAGTAATGGAAAATGTAAAGAAAACAAATTCTGCAATATTCTGAAACCAGTACCCAGCAAGAGATAAGATTGAATATCAGAAGGAAGGGTTCTGAAATTAGCTGTCTTTACAATAACTGGGAGGGAAAACTGTTTTATTTAGCCTAGAGGGACTTTTTGTAGCAAACTGACTAAATTAAAATCCAGTCTATTAAATCCAGTATCATACTAGAAAATGCCTTTTCCTTGCACTTTCAGATAAATTTTCATTGATCTCATTTTATGCATGATTACATTTTTAATGAGTTGTGCAATATTTCCAGGCTAATTTTAAATCCCCTCTCTTCTCTCCTCCCCCCACCCCCACTTACTGCCTACTGGATTAACATTTCTGATAAATTGTTGGACCAGAAAGGAGCATTACCAAGATGAAATAAATTGCTTCCATTTTTTGCAGCTCTAAACCGATAATAGGAGAATACAAATGTCCACTGTCTAATTATGCCAAATCTTCCAATTCGTTTCAAAATAGCAATTATTTTATTTTTATATAATAGGCAGGATGCCTTGTATTCCTTATAAAGAACTGAACAGCACATAGTCTATTAGAATAAAAATATTTCACCCCAACATTGATCAATTAAATTTAGTTCAGCCAAAAGAGTGACCTCATAAACTAAAGAATATGGAGACAAGTGGAAAATCTACACACTGAAAAAGGGCTTTTAAAACTGATATTGCTTAAAAATAACTTCTAAAGCAAAATACAAACTAGAACTGTACATAAATGCCCTAAGAGACCTGTGTGGTCAAGGTGCCAGAAGAGTCTCTTTTGCATAGTTTCCCACATTGAGAAAGTAAGCAACATGTTTCACTATCAGCATCTTCAGGCCTATACACCAAGAGGAGAGATGATTTGATTGAGAGCCACTGGAATGCCAGCTTCTATTCAAGAAAGGAAGTCAGAACTCATTAAAACCAGGATCCATGACCAAGACCTTTGCAAGAGTTCTTAAACATGATTTTCCCCCATATTATCTATTTTTATAACGCCCTGTCCTATTCCTTGTGATGACTAGCAACAAAACTTTGCAAACAGCATAAATTTCTTATTCAAGGACAGATTATAAGATTAAACAATATGAAATTCAGCTATATGGCACTTAAAAGAGACACACCTAGAAAAAATGGACCTTGAAAGACTGAAAATAAGCATGTAGGAAAAAATTTTCCATGCAAATGCTAATCAGAAGAAAAATGGAACAGTAGTAATTTCAGTAATTTTTAGTAATTTTATTCTCAAAGAAGAAATTTTTAAAAAGCTCTAAAAGAAATAAAAGGAAAAATCCACATGAAGATTATACACACACACAAATTATTAACTCATATGCCCCTAATACAATATAGCCTCAAAATGTAAAAGTCCAAAACTGGCAGAGTTATAAAAAAAAATTGATAAATCCAAATTTGTATAGGTTTTTTTAAACACATCTCCATAAAAAATGGAAATATTATATATAGAAAACATAGTAGGGATATAGAAACTTTGAACAGCAAAATTTATAAGTTTGAGCTACTGCCAGAAAGCAAACAATGCACATTATGTTTTAGTATTGTGAAATATTTACAAAAATTGACCATTTACTTGGTGACAAAGTAAGCCTCTACAAATTTCTAAAACTTGATATTGTATAAAACACATTATCTAACCACAATTCAATTTAGATAGCTACAATAAAAAGTGACTTTAGTATAACAACGACATATTTTGGAAACTTAAAGACATACCCTTAAATAATGCATGGATTAAAGGCAAGAATACAATGAAAATTATGAAATATTTAGAATTGAACAGCAATGAAAATACTCCACGTCAAAACTTGTGAGAGCAGCCAAACCAGTAACTAGATGGAAATATATGGTCTTAGATGAACACGTAGATGTGGTAAAAATAAAATTTAACCCAATAAACAGAATCAGAATATACTAAATCTAAAAAAAAGTATAAAGTAGAAAATAATAAAAATGAGCAAAATTAATTAAAAAGAAAAACACAATATAAAGTATCAATAAAATAAAACAAAACATAAAATAGACAAACCTCTAGAAAAACTAATATTGAAAAGGAAAATTGTGTGCTATAAGAAATGAGAAGCAGTTCATAATGACACAGACAGTAGAAAGAATATAGTGAACAACTTTATACCAACAAATTTGAAAACCTCAAATAAAAGGTCAATTTTATTTAAATGTATATATAATTTCCAAAAATAGTCAGTAATAAAGAAAAAATGCCCAGTACCACCTCTTTTATTCAACATTGTACTGGACATCCAAACCTACACAATAAGAAAAGAAAAATAAATGAAAGGTATAAGAATTGGAACACAAAGCATAAAATTTTCCTTATTTATAGATATAGAAAAATTCAAAAGAATATGCAGATAAATTAATAGAACTAAACAAGAGCTCAGAAAGGATTCTAGATAACAAAACCAGCATATAAAATTCAATAACATTGCTATACCAGAAATAACCGATTTGAAATGTAATGATCTTTGAAAGTAGAATACAGTATCTATTAATAAACCTAACAATTATGTACAAGACCTCTAAGGAGAAAAGTTATAAAACATCATTGGCCAAAATGAAGAAAACCTGGTTACATGGATGGATATATACTATTCTCATGCAGTAGAGGGAAATTATCATTAAGATATCAATTTCTTCAAATTTATTTATGATGTAATGCTGCTTCTAACAGTGATTTTAATAAAATTTGACCAACTGAACCTAAAACAACTATAAAGGAACAAAGGGTTTTATAGAATAAAGAATATTAAGAATTATATAATGAAATATATTCTATAATAAAGAGTAGCCTATCCAATTTTAAAGGACTGACAATACCAAGATCAGAGTTATATACTGGTATACATTATTATATGGTTTTAAATTGGTATGAACTAGAGGTACAGTTGTCCACATAGTTAAATATTAATAGCAACACTTCCACTTTAGGTCAAGATGAAGTAATGGGGAACCAATTTATCTTCCCATCTGAAATAACTATTAAAGAAAGACAATATGTGAAACAGTGGCACCAAGATATTGAACATTTTGCAAAGGACAGTGATGCCTAAAAGATGGCAAACCAATGCAGTAAACCCTGTGCTGCCCAGCCTCGAGAGAGGCTGCAGGCAAGGATGCAAAATCTAGGCAGAGACCAGCAGTCTCCCTGAATGAGACAGAGCCGGGAGTACAGGGAAACCAAGAAAGCTAGGGTTCACAGAACAATGACCTGGAGAGAGTGAAGTTGCACAAAAAGAAAACTCTGGAGATTTCAGAGGAATCTCCTTGGGTATTTAGTTCAATACTGAGCAACTCATGTGGATGAGGAAACTATCCAAGGCTGGGGAAAGAAAACACTCAAAGGATTAGAGGGGACAGTGACCAGAGCTCACACAGCACTGGGAATAGTGCCTGTTTCCAACAGCCAGAGTGAAAAAATCTCATAATTCACAGGACATCAGATAGGGGATTTTAAAAGTCTTGCCTCAGTGGTGGGGAAAAAATTAACCCTAAACAGAAGCAACCTTTGTCCTGCCTAACAAAATAAGTTAAACACATCCTAGAACAAAATTCAAGAATACTGTAAGTACAAAAATATCCAATACCCAAAAAACAAAGTTCACAATTCTGGCATCTAATCAAAATTACAAGGCAGATGAAGCCTATAATGAGGAATTAAATCAATTAGCCTAAACTGACCCGATGATGGAATAGACAAGGACATTAAAACTAGAGGAAAGATTAAACATGTCAAATGGAGACATGGAAGATATTTTTTTAAAAGACACAAGTTGAACTTCTAGAGATGAAAACTACAATGTTCAAGACAAAAAATACATTGTATGGGATTAATGGGAGATTAGACATTGCATAAGAAAAGATTAAATTCAAGATATAGCAAAAGAAACTATCCAAAATGAACACACAGAGAAAAAAAGACAGATAAAGTATATATACAAAGCAACAGTGAACTGTGGGACTACTTCAAGTGGCCAAATATAATGTAATTGGTTCCCCTGAAAAGGGGAGAGAGAACAAATATTTGAAGAAACAATGGCCATATTTTTTTCAAATTTGATAAAAACTGAGACCACAGATTCAAGGTTCTCCAACAACTTCAAGCACAACAAAAATGAACAAAAACAAGGCATGCCATTACAAAATTACTTAAAACCAATGATAAAGAGAAAAACGTTAAAAGCAGTATGGGATAGGGGAGAGCTACAGTCTAAGACTTTAGCAAGGAAAGTATAATTAGGATATGCTAATACTGGGCAAGACAACCCTGAGACCTGGGAGTGTGGAAATGCCTTCCATTCCACTAAGGTGGGCAGTATGTAAACAAGGGAAGGGAGTTTTGGGGATGGGGGAGGAGAAAGAATGTTGAGGAACTACAGAAGTCCTGAAAATGGTTCTGCTGGTAGAGAAGTCGTAAATCAGAAAGCTTCCAATGAGGAAAGGTCCCATTAATGGAGACATCTCACCGACCTTTATCTTGTTCTGCATGCCAAGAATAGAAAGGTCTGTTTGGGAGAAATTCTGGAAGAATTCAGGGAAGCCAACAAGTCTAGTACAGATGTATTTGACAGCAGTTTCAAACAGAAACTTCATAGTTAACCTAGAAAAACTGTCATGTTACAGTGCAAAATCCCAACTTTGAAGTCAGAAATCTCTAGTTTCCAATATAGGCTCTATCACATTATGAGCTATGAGAACTTGAGCAAGTTTCTTACTGGCTCGAAACTTCAGGTTTTTTTGTTTTTTTTTAAACAAGAAATTCAAAACAGTAACTTCTCCATGGGATAGTTATAAGGATTTGCTCACATACATAAAGAATGGGACTCAGTGCTAAGCACATAATAAGGCCTGATTAAATAGCACCAATTATCAAGAATAATTAGGACCATGTTTCCTAAAGGACCAGAAAATACTGGTTGGAACTGGGAAGTGAATACAAGACTGTTTTTATAAGAGAGCTGAAGATATATGAGAAAACCAAAATTCGACAGTCCTGAGTATCGGGGCTGTGAAGAAGGCCTTCAATTTCTTCCCGACCTATATGACCCACTCTCCCCGATGAGAAGTGAAGCCTTAAAATGGGTTGCCCATGTAACGTAAGTAGAAGTGTACCAGATCCAGTCCTATTCTATTATGAGGCTTGGAAGTGGCTGCTTTCCCTCTTAAAACCTGCTACACTGTTAAAAAAAAAAAAAAGTGTCACTAACCTGAGACCATCATGCTTTGAGGAGACCCAAGCTACCCACATGAACGGACACGCAGAAGAGCACCAAAGCATGAGACATGTGAGTAAAGCTTTCTTGGACCTTCTAGCCCAGCCAAGATGCCAACTGAATACAGCCAGTAACAAATGAAACCACATGAAGCAGAAAAACTGCCCAGATAAGCCCACTAAACCCTCAGAATCATGAGAAATAATCATTTTATTTTAAGTTTTGGGCAATAGATAATAAGCAATTGAAGGCTAAACCTTCAGACTAATAACTGTATTTACCTGTAGCCTAAGCTTGTCAGAAGCTGCTACTTGAAGTTTCTTTCCTCTCTTAACAAATTATTATTGGAGGGTGGGGGCACTAGGTATTTCAGAAAACATTGGAAATAACTATCACCCCCAGAAGCAGAAGAGAAAGCAGAAACATCCTCTAGCACAACAAACCTACATTCACTGTTTGCAAAAGCAAATAGGAAACTAGCCAGTGAGAGCCACCAGAAAGCCTCTGGTCAAGGGGTGATTCTTTGAATAGGTAAAAAAATTAAAAAAAAAAAAAAAGGCAAAAAACCTGACAGATCCCATAGAAAAACAACTTGCAGCTTATATCTCATTTTCAGGAAGCTTGAATTTATTACCAAAAGCCACTTTGCTCATATTTTTTCTTTCCCTATATAACTGATATTTAAGAGAATAACTACAATAAGCCTTTTCAAATTCATAATTTCATTGGGATTTGATTTATGGTTTAAGAACATGTTGGAGTCAGAATTTTTCCCCTCTTATGAATAATAAATTTATTTTCATAACCAGTAGTCAATGCTGTGATGCCAGAAAATGGTTCTAAAAACACAAGATAATTCAATAGACATACAGTCCTTGAAATGCTTGGCCTCCTCGCTTTGTAATTCTCTTTCTTTCCTTAGAGTACAACTTCCTCTTCCTACTCTTTCAATGAGTCAGCTGTCTTATTATCACCTTCAGCTGATTATGGAATAAAAAACAAGTTTTCCACCTCTTCCCACAAACTATCTCCCTGACCCACTTCCCACACACTGTGGCAGGAGATGGCATGAAGAATAATTCTGGGCATAAAAGCTTTTCAGGCCTTCAATAACATGTACTCACCTCAATTAATTAGGTGAAAATATCTCTTTGATTTGTTGTGACCTTGCTTTTAAAGCCTTCAATGAAGTCACCGCAGCTTACACTCTCCATAATTCCAAGACAGTTATTTACTGGCTTATTTCTTTTAGTCCATCATTTATCTTCATAAAATAAAATAAAATAAATTCTAAGCTAAACAAATTTTAAATAGCAGTTTTTAACAGCCAGGCCAGGAAGATGTAACTTGATCTCACTGTTTTTACATCCAAAGTCACATTCATTTCTATACACATCTTCCAAAAAGAATGAAAAAAATAGGCTTGGCTTTAAAAAGACAGAAACAAAAATAATTAAAAGAAACATTTATTCATTAAACAGATATTTAATGAAAGCCAATTATGTACCAGTCACAGTCCCAAGTTGTGGGACTATAAAGATAATATCTTCTAGACCCTCAGGATATTCACAATTCACTAGAGGGCACACTTAACAGCAAACTACATAAAACATTGTGGGAAGAGAAAAATTCAACAATGCAATAAGTGCTGCGTTGGGTAAGAATGAAACCTGTGCACAGATGAAGTAGGGGGAAAGGAGTGTGAAGGAAAGACATCTCTGAGGTGATAAATTTGAGCAGGACCTACAAACAATTTACTAAAGGGTGGGAGAGAAGCAGAGGGAGTGGGAGAGGATAAGGCACATTCCAGACAGAGGGAATAGCAGAATCAGAGGAAGAAGGTCCAAAATAGAAGCCTGGAAGGGCTATGCATTTTCAGGAAATATCAAGAACAAGTATGATGGGCAGGTCTGGGAAGGGAGGCTGTATTAGTTTCCTAGGGCTGACATAAATTGCCACAAACCACTCAGCTTAAAAAATATTTCTTCTCTCACAGTTTATAAGGCCAGAAGTCCAAAGTGAAAGTGTCAGCAGGACTGGTTCTTTCTAGAGCAGAGGTTCTTAACAAGGGGTCCGCGAGCTTGAATCGAAATTCAAAAAAACATTATTCTTGTGGGGATGTGTTGGTGCAGGTGTGATATACTTATTAAATAATACACAGCATAGTATGAACTTAGTAAGGGGTAAGTTTGGCAAAGGGGTCTTTGGAACAAAAAAGGTTAAGAACCCCTGTTCTAGAGACTCTGAGGAAGAATCTTTCACATGCCTTTCTCCCAGCTTCCAGTGGTGGCCGGCATTCCTTGGCATTCCTTAGCTGGTAGCGGCACACACCAATCTCGGCCTCCATTGTCATATGGCCCTCTTCCTTGGGTGTCTTCAGAGGGTCTTCTTATAAGGACACCACTCATTGGATTTTCTGGCCCACCTTAATCCAGCATGACCTCATCTTAACTAATTATAGCTGCAAATACCTAATTTCTAAATAAGGTCACATTCTGAGGTTCTGTTTGCACATGAATTGGGTCACTATTCAATCCAGTACAGAGGCCATGCTGAAAAGCTTGGATGCCATGATATCTGTATTTCCAAACTTCAGTTATCACATAAAACTTTTCACAATGTTTGCATATCTACAAGCCACCCACTCTTCTATTTATTTTAAAAGGACTTATCATATCACTACCATAAATGGAAAATCAGTATCACTTGTCATAACTATAAAGTATCCACAAAATAAAGTGTTTATCAAAAATTTTAATTATCAAAAATTTAACAATGAAATACATGAAATGATAAATCTGATTTGTAAAAACACATACCTGAAAAAAGGGTCCTCAATGTTGAGAATGGAACTGTTTCTGAACAGTTATAATCAAAGATTATACACAATGTTCAACATTGTGAACATAATTAACAGCACTGAATCATATATTTGAATGTGCTTAAAAGGGGAAATTTTAGGTCATATATATGTTACTAGAATAAAATTCTTTAAAAAAACATAGGGAAAAAAGATATTTGGCTCAACTTCACTCCATTTAAAAAGATAAAGTTCCACACCAAAGGACAATTCTCCCTGACCAGCATGGAGAATCCCGACTTAACACACACACAATTGAAAAGAGCCAAAGAAACTTAACCCTCTTCAACGATAACAGCTGTACACTGAGAATCAATTATGAATTATTACAATCACTTCTGTTCAACAATCTCTTATCACTGGAAGCCATCTGACAAGAGCACCAGGACCTGTTCTACTTTAGACAGTATCAAGTTATTTGGTAATATCAGAAAAATCATGGAAGAAAGATTTCTCATGAATTCAGCACTGCCATATGATTTGGAAAAATTGGTATGAGTACCTTCCAAGTGTCTTGTTATAATGTTCAAACTATTTTGGGTAAGTTCTTCACTTGGGTTCTTAGGGTGGGTTCATAACCAGAGAAGATTTTCAATATTGTTGAACAGAAGAAGCTAAAGAATGCATTGCAGAGGCCCAAGTATACTAAATAACTCCTACCATTTTTTCAGCACTACTATGTCCAGGCACTGCATGAGGCTATTAATATGCATTTTTTCATTTAATTTCTCACAGTAACCCCAAAGGAGCAACTGTTATTATCTGTACTTTATAGCTTGGAAAACTGAGTTCCAGAGAGGTGATGGGATTTGCTGAAGCTTACCCTGACCAGAAGAGCAGGAGTCACAGCCCCAGCCCAGGTGGGACAGCTTCTAGCACCAACACCCTGTGACCTCTTGTGGGCATGAACTAGAATTGGAGGCTCCAGCCTTGCCTCACTTTTCCTATGGCACCTGGTCTCCAGATCCCAGCACAGGCCTCAGGCATCGGGCCAGGGCTGCTTCTGCCTGAGAAATCCAGGCAGCTGGGCTGCAGGGAAATCCATGGTGAGATGAGCAGCCAGGGGTAGCTGGTGGGGGGTGGGGGGAGAGGAGGTAGGGGAGTAGGGCAGATAGTGAAGTTTCTCTGTTATCTCTTACATAACAGAGATTTCTGTAACTTGCATAGATGATCAGGGTGTGCTAGAAAGTCCTAATAAAGGTTTAGATGTGCCACAGTCCAGCCCTAAGGGAGCCTTGGGGTAGATTCAAGAATGGGAGACAAGTCTCCCACATGCCAGTAACTTTAACCTATTACAAGTCATTTTCAATAACTTTTAAAACTCTCTACTCTTTCATCACTTTGCTTTCAAACTAATGAAAATGCAGCTTTGATCCAAAGAAGAAGAATTGATTGCTATTCTTCTGGTTAAAAGATCAGGGGCAACTACTGATTTACATTTTTATCATTGCTTTTTTTTTTTAAAACAATTTTTTTAAGTATATCATTCATACATGAACATGCATAAACTATAAGTGTTCAGTAAACATCGTGAACTTACAAAACAAACATGCATAACATCATACAGGGCTCCCACACATCACACACCCCCCGCAAACATCCTGCATTGTTGTGAAACATTTGTTAACAAATCATGAAAGAGCATCGTCAAAGTATTACTACTAACTATGGTCCATATCTTCCTCCCCTATACATTTTTTAAGGATTTATTATTTATTTATTTACCCTTATCCATCTCTACCCCTGCCCCCCCTCCCCCGTTTTTGCTGTTTTTGTGTCCATTCACTGGGCAATTCTCCGTGTCCATTTCCTGCCCTCTCTTCTCATCCTTCTCCTCCTGTCTTCACTAGGATTCGATCCTTGGAATCTCCGATGTGGAAGAGAGGCATCCTACCGCCAGAGCCACCTTAGTTCCTGGTTTTTTGGTGCATCTCATCTTGGCTCTCCCTTGTGTCACGCTCCTGTTACGTCATCATCTTGCTGCGTGGCTCACGGGGCCTGGTGGTGCACCCGCACACAGGGCCTGGTAGCCCACACGCCTTCTATATTTTTCTTTTTTTTTTCTTTTTACCGGGAGGTCCGGGGTTCGAACCCAGGTCCCTCCATAGGGGAGACGGACGCCCAACCACCCGAGCCACATCTGTCCCCCCGCTATATCTCTTAAGGTTGACCAAAGATACCTAGAGTTACAGTCTTTTCCCATACAGGATGGTCACATAATAAATCAGGCTTAGTTTATCACCAGCATTCTAAAAACCAGACCTAGGGAGCAAAACTAGGTCTGGGGACACATGCATGGTTTCTAATATA
>JAQZBX010012800.1:0-40747 GCA_029593785.1 Cabassous unicinctus
TAACCTCCCACATAAACATCTTTCATTAGTGTGGCACATCACCTGCAATGGATATACACATCCTGGGGCTTTGCCACTAAGCATGGACCATAATTCACATTGTAGACCATACTCTCTCCCACACAGTTCTGCATGTTATATGCTGATGTAAAATGGCCTATATCTGTCATTGTAATGTCACTCAGGATAATTCCCAAGTCCTGAAAAAGCACCTGTATAACAACTGCTTTTCCCTTCCCTGCAAAAGCATCCAGTGGCCACTGGCTCCACCTCACTGTTGTAATTTCTTCCATTGCTTCAATCACATTATGTCTACAACAGAATACCATTAAGTCCACTCTAGTCCATAGCTCTTCCCCCAATCCCGAGGAGTTTGGGATGGTGATGTCAAGTGAGAGGGATGAGAGGAGGTTTATATCCCATGGATACGGTGGATGGGATTATCCTGCCTGCGGCAGGATTAAATTCTATTGCAAAATTTAAGTTTTAGGATCTCATGTAGCATGTCTTTATACTTTTGATATTTTATATGTTTTGGCAAATTATCTTTTTGTTGGACAAACTCTTGGCATTTATATTAACTTGATGCATAAGAAAAGTGTGTCTTCAATAGTTTGTTTGACTTTTGGCTTTATATAAATTAACCCATTTAATCCATAAAACAGCCTTTTGAGAGTTTATTATCCCGTGAGAAACAGCTGGAGAAACATCTTTCACAAAAGAATATTTGTTATATGTTCAGAAGTCATGAAGCATAGTAATGAAACAATCACCTGTAAACATACCATTCAGTATTCTTTTGTTAGCAATTATAAAAGGATTATTAATGGTTAATTTCTGGTTGTTAATATCTCAATAAAACTATAGTCTCGTGATTATTTTATAATTAAGACTTGAGCCCTTGTCTTTATTTTTAGTTTCCTTGCATTTTAGTCTCTTGGCACTTTGGTTTTGAATTATAGTTCATTGTTTTTTCCCCCCCAAGTCTGTTTATATTCAATGGGATTAAAAACACACTTGCAGTTTTAGAGCAGATTTATCATCTATGCTTCAGGCTGTTCTTTAATATGGAGCTCTTAAGAATGAATATCATAAGCTATTCCCCAGATGTTTTAAACTTAAGTGAACTTGTGGTTTTCTTTATTGGAATTTCAGTTAGTATTTGGATGATGAAAGAAAGCGTCTCCTCAATATCTAAACACTTTACATAATGGTTTTAATATCTTTTGCAGCAAAGATATGTATAAGATAGAACTCCTATACTGATAGATTTTCAAAATCTTTACTTTTAAAAGGTACCATCAAAATGAAAATTACATGAACAGTAATGTAAAAATGCTTTGTTTTTTGTTGTATGTACTTTTGAATCTGCATTGTTTTATGATCTAAGTGTTTCACCATAACATCTGTTTAATTGTTTAATAAGCTGTGCTGTAGATTTTTTCATTATATCATAGTACAGTAGGGATTGAGAATGGTTTCATCAAACATTTTCCAAAAGTTTTATAAGTTTTGATTTTTTAAATTTAAAGATGTCAATCATCTAGTTATTTTTTTAAGAAGTGCTTCATTAAAAATTCTTTGCAAAATCCAGATTTAAGTAATTCCTCCGTAATTATAAATATAGTTGGTAACATTTATTGAATGCTTACTATGGTCAAGGCATTGACATGATCTTCACAAGAGAGTGGTGGTGATTTGTATTAATTGAAAGGAAGATAAATAGTAAGTGAAATGAAAGGGTGAAATAGTATGCTCCACATACACACACACACGCACAGTGCACACGCATACGTTTTCTCATCCTGAGCTATTGTAGGGGAAGCAAATAGTATATTATGTGTTCTCAGTTGTCTTGATATAATTTTGTTTTGTTTTGTTTTTCTTACCAGTTAATATCATATCTATGTGTTAACCTAGAACTTGTCTTATAGCTGCATTTCTCTCTAACAACAATTCTTATTTTTCTGAGTTTCGTCTTAATTTTCTACATAGTGGGACACAGGGAAAACCAAATCAATGTTAAATTCTTTCTAAAAATACTCCAGGAAAACCTAATTTTGTTAGAATTTCTACAGGTTGGTAGTTTCTTAACAATCTATCTTTCTTGAAAACCCAACTACAGCAGCAGCAGCAAGAGCTCTCATTTAATCTGTCCATAGTTTGTTCACACATTCATTCATTTATCAGTTTTTTTGAATGTGTGTACGTAGTATCTGTCAGGAATTATGCTTAAATATTGTGGAAGGCAAAAACAGATATAGTCTTTAATACCCTGTAGCCGTTGGCCAATTTAATGTAATTATGAATTCCAAAAATATAATTGGATCATGCTTGTAAACTGATCTGTTAATCTGGGCATGATTAAGTTATGATTAGGGCGTTGACTGGGCCACGTCAGTAGGGTGTTGAGCCCCACCCCTTGGTGGGTGGGGGAGTCGAATATAAAAGGCCAGGCAAAGGACAGAAGAAGCAGTTTTTGAGAAGCAGTTTTGATGTTGGAATTTTGATGTTGGAGAGAAGGCCCCAGGAGAAGAGAAGCGAGCCATTTGCCTGAGAGTCTACAGCTGACCTTCTGGAGGAAACAGAGGCGCTAAGCCTGGAGAGAAATGCAGCCCCGGGAAGAGAGGAACCCAGGAAGCCTGAACCCTGGCAAACGTCAGCAGCTGTCTTGTTCCAACACATGGCAATGGACTTTGGTGAGAGAAGAAACTTAACGCTTTATGGCCTGGTATCTGTGGACTTCTACCCCAAATAAATACCCTTTATGAAGACCAACCCATTTTTGGTATTTCACATTAGCACCCCTTTGGCTGACTAATACATACCCTATCTTACAAATGAAAGTTCTCTAATCTCAGAGAACTTAAGTTACTTCCTCCATGTCATACACTTAGAGGAACATGAAATTAAAGCTAGGTCTGGGGAAGTGGATGTGGCTCAGGTGACTGGGCTCCTGCCTACCACATGGGAGGTCGCTGGTTCAGATCCTAGTGCCTCCTAAAGAAGACAGAGAGCTGGCACTATGGGCAGGTGCGGCAAGCTGATACAACAAGAGACACAAGAAGAAAAGAGCATAACGGGAGACACAGCAAAGCACGGAGCAGAGGTTCCTGATGCCTCCTAAAAAGAAGACAGCAAGTTGATGTGACAGACGCAAGTGGCGTGATGATGCAACATAGATGTGGGGAGGAAAAACAGAATGAAACACAACAAAGCAGGGAGAGGAGGTGGCTCAAGCAATTGGACGCCTCCCTCCCACATTGGAGGTCCGGGGTTTGGCCCCCAGTGCCTCCTGGGAAGACGGGGAAGACAAACAGACTCAGCAAGTGAAAAGCAACAAGGGGGTGGGGAGAAATAAATAAAATAAATCTAAACAAACAAACAAAAAAACCAGGTCTGATACCAGACCTTTTGCTTTTAACCATTAAGGAATGTTTTCCTTCTTGAAATGCCACTCTCCCCTTGCTCTTTTTCTGTCAGGTGGGTGTTCCTTTCCTTTTCTTTGCTTCTGCCTTCTACTCTTAAATATTGGTTTATATACACTCCCCCACCCCCACCCCAGTTCCATCCTCTGAACTCTTCTCTTTGGGTTTATCCTATCTATCTTTGGGTTTCTCCCTTCTGGAGTTTGCTGAACTTCTGTAGGCTTATGCCTTTAATCAAATCTGTGAGTTTTCTGCTATTAATTTTTTTCAAAAAATTTTTCCGCACTGTACTTTTTCTCTTCTTTTGGTACTTCATTGATGCAAATATTTGATCTTTTAGTATTATCCCATAGATCCCTGCGTCTCTGTTCATTTTTTTTCTTCAATCATTTTTCTCTTTGTTCAGATTGGGAAATTTTTATTGATCTGTCTTCAAGTTTACTGACTGTTGACTCTGCTCTTATTTTCCTATTGACCCCATCCAGGGAGTTTTAAAATTTCAGTTACTGAAATTTTCAGTTCTAAATTTTCTATTTGCTCTTCTTTACAGCTTCTGTTTCTAGCTGAGACTTTTAATTTTTCCAGAGGTTTTAAGAACCCTGGGCTTTGCAGTTCCTTGTTCTCTCCTTTTCAATTCTCTAGTCAGAAAGCTGGGACTTTGTTTTCCCAGCTCTCCACTTCTTGCAGCCGTACCCATGGTGCTAAGCATTAGGCAGACAGTGAAAAAAGCAATTAGATTTTGTCCCATCGTCTTAAGACTACAGGTCCTTTAACTGGAGAAGAACTTAGATAAGAAAAACATTTAGAAGAGAAGGAAAAGCAGGGGCTATCTCCATTCTCTCTGAAATTTAAGCGACCCCTTACCTGCTCCTCAGACCAGAACTAGAGAGCTTCTCCTCGTGCTCTCTTTGTACGTGGTGGTCATGCCCATTTCCTGGTTTCTTGCTTCATTGAATTGTGGCTGGGCCATACTGGAGGGAGAAAATGTTAAGTTCACACTTGGTTTGATAATACTTCCACTTTTGATCTTCTTTCCCAATCTGCCTATTACTTTTATTTTTTAATAGCTCCAAATTGCTGCTCCATGCAGTCTCTTCATTTTAGCTGCGTTTAGTAGAGAGGCAGAGTGGAGTGTGATTTCAGTCTACCTCTAGTTTGTCTCTGTTTCTTGAGCTTGACCCTCTTAGGCTTTCATTTAAGACTAGAACAAATAATATCCCCAGAGGTTTCCAGCTTAATTCTTTATCTTTCTGCCCCACCCACCTTTAAAATTTGGCAAATATTTCAAGGGAGAAACTAGCCTTTTGTTTTGAGCTCTCAGTTTCCTTTTTTTTTTTAAATCGTTTTAGTCATAATTGCTAAAATTCCTGCTGGTTCTCCCCTCCCCCATCCCAGTCTTTTGCTAAACCCAAGTCCTTAATTTCCACTTCTTGATGTAACTAGAATAGATATATGTCCTCCCTCATCCCCCATGGGAAAAGTACATGTGGATCCTTAGTTTTAATTCCCCACTCCCAGGACTTTCATTTCTTTCCTATTGTGTTTTCAGATCCTCTTCTCCTGGCATGCCAGACTGGGAGAACTTTCTGACTTGCAGAGGATTTTGGTTAACCTCCTTAGCCTACCATTCAGTTTCAGAATTCAGCAAATGTGTTATGGGATAGACCAACTGTATATTTGAGGTCTGTGACATGTCAAATTTTGACCCTTTCCCAATGCTACTGCTCAGAGCTTCGCGGAGTTCTTTTCCTTCAGCATTGGTTGTCTGGCCATGTCCACAATCCTCAGCCTCTGGCTTATTGCCAGAATTTGCAAATGTGGCCAGGTGGGCAAAACAGCTGCCAGTTCTGGCCTGACCTTTTAACAGTTCTCACCTCTTTGGAAATTTATCCATTTCATCATTGCTTCCATAGCTCTTTAGAACCTTAACAGTATGATTTACTATTTATTTGACTTTTCTGTTTGTCATTGTGAATGTGGCTGAGACTCGCTATATGCTACTCAGCATTATGTGTTCCATGTTATGTTTTGATAAGGGATTTAAGTGTTTGAGTGTTTTTGATCAGTGATATTTTGAAGTTTGGTAGAGAGAAATGATTAATTATTGCTTGGATATTTTCTCTCTATTCCTCTTACATATGTTTCTAGAATTTTTCTAAGATGAGAAAAACTCAGGCATTACAAGCAGGGACTCTTGTCCCTGAAATAGAAATAAGAAATAAGAGCCAAAAGCAAACCAATAAAGGAAATATATATATATATATATATATAAAATTTTGCTTTGGAACTGTCTACGGACACACAGATGACACTCTGTGTTTAACTGGAGACTACACATCTCATTTTGAGAACCACTGTTCTGAGATAATTCTCTTTTCCTTAGTTATGGTTGTTCCTTATATGGTTTAAAAAATAAATGTCACACAGTTATACTTGTTAATGAAAATTTTAAATTGGTTAATTGAAAAAGAATTTTGTTATGTTTTTATAATAGGAACATATATCATGCATCTAAATGTAGGAATAATGCATTTTGTTTAAATCATCTATACTTACATATGAAGTACTTTTCAATAGTACATTTGGTTATTTCAGTGCAAAAACCAGTCATCTTCAAAGTTAGAAATGGAAATAATGAAACAACAATTTTTGAATTGCAGAAGGGCTTATCTAAGCAACACATGTTAAAACTGCTTTCTTATCAAAGAAAATAAAATTAGTGGTTGGAGAAATGCCTTTAAATTACAATCCTTATGAACTGATAGTTTAACCTTAGTTTTGAATGATTGTTACTTTTCACATCTTTTAAAAATACGCTTAAATGTAAACACATGTGGGAATGGTTCTTTTGGCTTTTATCAAACTGACATTTAAGTGAATTTTTTTTTCAACCTCACTAAACATTTGTGGTAAAAGATTTCAAAGCTTTGAATCTTATAATTTGCCTATGGATTTTTTCCCCCTTGCATTATTCTATTAACATTTGGTCTTAATAAGTATAACCTGTTTAGAATTACTGATGTTTTTCGTTCATTTGTTTAGATGAAGCATTTTGGAAATAACTTCATCAGAAATCCTACTTGGTAGTTATGACTGCTTTCTTAAGAAAGTTATATTTTTTCAGTTTATTGTAAATATTTAATTAAGTGTATTGTCCCTCATGTCTCCTATCTTTATGAAATGTTCAGAATTGTCAGTGTTCATTTCTGTGCTATAGTGATGTTAACACAATGTGAGATCTTCTTTAATCTTCTGGTGCACGCTGAGCTCATGCTCTCTCTTTTTTTTTTCCCTGAGATTGGGATAAAAGAGTGACTCAGGTTTCTTTGAGTGGAAAGCAATTGCCCTTAGATAGAACTAAATTGTAAAGTAGGGTTTTTTGGACACTTTCTTCTTTTATCTTGTTTATAAGTACTTTTTCATACAACTATTGGTGCTAGTTGTAGGGTATAATCATGAAATCTTCTTTATTTCAAGTAGTGTTTGCTTCATAATTAGAAAAATTACACATTAAAAATTGAACAACTATTTATATTCTTTATTTTTGTCTCTCATTTTCCTTATCACTTCTCTTTACTTTTTTCTTTTATTTTTCTGGCTCTTTAGTATGTCTATTCTCGGTATATCCTAAAAATAATCAAGCCACAACTGCCTTTAATTAAAAAGTAATTGCCACAGGTATTTTATTCTGAAGTCTCATTTTTATTTTATATTCTTCTAATGTATGTTTTTTAAGATTTATTTTTTTAAATATACTTTTATTTAATCCCTCCTTCCCCCAGATGGTTCGCTTGTCTGTCTACTCCTTGTTTGCTTACCTCCTCCAGGAGGCACCAGGAACCGAACACGGGACTTCCCATGAGAGGCGAGTGCCCAACGGGTTGAGCCACATCGACTTCCCGTGGGCTGTGGCGTCTGCTGGCTTGTGGCCCCTGCTTGTTGTGTCGGGGGTGGAGTCTAGCTCTTTGTGGTGTGGGCGGAGTCTAGCTCTGTTGTAGCAGGAGAAGGCATCTGCTGGTCTTCTTTTAGGAGGCACCGGAACCAAACTGGAACCTCCCATGTGGTAGGCGGGCACCCAAGTGGTTGAGCCACCTGCGTTTCCCTGCTGTATTCTTAATTATTTGATGAATCAACTAGTCCTTAAGCTGTGTTTGTTGTGAGAAATTCATCAAAAGTCACTTAAATTGAGTTTGGAGGATAATCTGAATGTCCTCATCCTTCCTCAAACCGTAAGATTAACAAGAGACCCAAATAGAATGGCACATGACCTGCACCTTCAGAATTGCTAGTAGATAGAACATACCAGGAATTCAAATTACCTGTAGGTAATGGAATAAACACCGTAATAGCTCTGTTGAGCTCTTCTTGTATAAGTATACATTTGGAGAGCAGGGTAGGGGAAAGGCTTAAGAGACTGTTAAAATGAGGAGAGGGGGCATGGAGAAAGTAGATCAAGAACAGACAAATCACTCCTAAAAAGCAAAAAATCCAACATAGGTCCCATACCTATGTTTTGAACATGGGTCAGGATCAGGCAGGCCCTCTTCTTGACTGTGCCATCCCCAGTCCATTCCAGTTAATCTCCTATTTTTGTCCTGACCTCAGAGCCAGGGATCTCACTGTGGGGAAAAAGGGAGATAGATCATGGAAAGGGAGAATATAAGGATTGGGGAAGAAAATGGTATTTGATTGGAGTTGGAGAAATTCATATGAACTGATGATTTCAAATGATTTCATATATACGACATAACATCTTCCTAGGAAGTTCCCACTGAGGTATTATCAATGATAAAGATGCATGGCATATACAGCCTACTCTCAAGTGATTCAGAAAAAATAAGTATCTATACATGGATAGAGCAAATGAAAAAACATAAAAAATGTTAAAAATTGTTGAATCTTGGTAAAGGGTATACAGGTGTTCTCTGTATTATCCTTGCAAACTTTTCATAAGTTTGATACTGTTTCAAAATCAAAATTTTAATAACAAGTCTCTTAATCTCTACATTTGTATCTTCACTTAGAAAGCTGAGATGATTGTATTAATCTTACCTATCCCTTAAGATTGTTTTGTACTTTAAATGTGCATGTCCATGTTTGTGTTTTTCTGTATAAATATGTAGGTAGGTATATATAGTCTTTTGGAATTATCTAGATCATTTCCCTAGGCACTGTTTCCTTCCTCCCTTCCTCCCTCCCTCCTTTCCTCCCTCCTTTTTTCCCCGCCCTCTTTTCCTCCCTCCTTCTCTGTCTTCTTTCTTTCATAAATCAGGTTTATCATGGTATACTGAGTATAATTTAAATACAGTAAAAGTCACCCTTTTTTATGTGCACAGTTCTATGCATTTTGACAAAAGTATAAAGTTGTATAACCATTACCAAAATGGAATGTTTCAATTTTCCCCAAACTCATACTCCTTTATAGTCTTTTATTCCTCCTACCTTCAGCTCCTGGTGAGCAGTGATCTGATTTCACTCCCTATAGTTTTGCCTTATGCAGAAAGCCATAAATGGAATCATACAGTATGTAGCCTTTTTATGTTTGGCTTCTTTCATGTAGCATAAAGCTTTTGAGATTCATCTAAGTTGTTGAAAGTATTAATTCATTTTCTTTTTATTTCCTAATAGTACTCCACTGTATGGATGTACCACAGTTTGTTTACCCATTCACTAATTGATTGACTTTTGGTTTGTTTCATGTATTTGAGATTTTAAATAACTCTGCTCTAAATATTTGTGCACCCAAATTGTATGGTTGGTTATGTGTGTTTGATTTTGTAAGAAATTCCCAAACAGTTTTCCAAAGGGGTATACCATTTTTCATTTTCACCAGCAGTGTATTAGAGATTCAGTTGTGTCACATTCTTGTCAGCACTTGATATTGTCAGTTTTTGTTTGTTTGTTTTTAAAGATGCCCTTCTAATTTCTTTATCTCCTGGTGGTTTTAATTTGTATTTTCCTAATGGCTAATGGCGTTGAGCATATATGTGTATATTTGCCATCTGGATCTCTCCTTTAGTAAAGTTTTCATTAATCATTTACTTAGGTTTTTCTGGGATTGTTTTCTTATTGAGTTGTGAGAGTTCTTTATGGATGTAGTATATTCTTTTCAAAGTTAATATTTAGTGTAAATATAAAAAGTATTTATGTGGTAGAAATGAATGGTACAATAATAAGTATATTTTTTGAATAGTTGATCAGTCATGTTTAAATAAGAAATTATAAACAATGCTTTAATGCCAGTAGTGAGTAGACTCTTAATCTGACATTAACGTTTTCTATTAAATTTCTCTATTGTTTATATAATTTTGCTTTTGGCTTACCAGTTTACATTATTGTTTCCTGAATTTATTTAGGGCTCTGAAAGAGGTTTTTGGAAGCCATTTCTTATCCTTAGAACCTTTGGTGAAAAATAGAAAATCAAAATGCCCTAGATTTAAATTTTTTTCTTTGAACGTTATAAACTGAAGTAGCCCATACTTGGTCTTTAGATTATAGAGTTAAAACTTTTATTCATTCAGATACTTATCTTTGCATCACAGTGAATGGAATTAAGAGTTCTGTGATTGTTTTTCTAAGGTATAATGAATATACATGGTTATGTTAGTGTCTTCTGACAAATACTGTTATCCTTAGCCATCACAAACCTGATTTCTTTACTTTTGTGTGCTGGCTGCTATTCTTAATTCCTGAGAGCTAGATTTTCTAAGTTGAGCAGACATTTCTCATGGGATATATTGTGTTAGTCTGTGGCTGTGTTTCTACTATTATCCAACCTCTTAAAACCATTGAAAAGTCATTTACTCTTTGTTCTTCACTCTAACTTTGTAATGTGGGAACTGGTTGGAAATCTTATGAAATGACCAGTACACTTTAACGACAACCAGAAGACTGTAGCCACTCTCTCTTCTGTATAGCATCACATTCATTAAATTTTTCAGTTACTGATGTTCCCATAACTACTAGCCCATGTTGTAGTTAGTAAAATAATTACTACCTTTGAAAAAGTGAATCCCTCTGTAATATACCATACTGTATCTATTTCCATTAATGCTTGTGCCTTGATTTCAGTGCCAAAAGAGCTTTTATTTTAGGGGAGGGATTATGTTAACTTGCTTATGTTTACTTTGGTCATTTAGTCACTGCCCAGCTGTTCCACAAGAAGTTCTTTGTTTCTGCCAGTACCCTACAAATTTTCTTTGTCTCAGTGAAAAATGCATTATATTCAGTAGTGTGCTTATGATCATCAACATTATTTTCATTTTTACCAGAAGTCAGCACCATCTTTGTTTTAGTGGACTTCTCATTTCCATATTCAACCATTTTCATACTACTCTGAGGTGGTAGTATATCTCAAGAGATTTAATACTAAATTAGGATCAAATGACTGATATTTAGTCCCAGCTTTGCCTACCACATTAGCCTTTGAACGTTTCTCCACTGCTTTGTACTATGTTTTTCTTCTCAAAAGCCAAGTAGATTGCTATCACATGAATTTTTCAAGGATTATCACTTGTTTATGAAGTATTTCATAATGTGTGATACGAACGTGGAAAGCATTACTTAGAATTTAAATTTTCCTATACATTTCTTGAACAAGTATTAAAACTTCTTTAGAAGGATATAATATTGTTTTTTTGCTTTTTTGTGTAAGGATAGTCCCCAAGAAATTCTGAATTATATTCTAATGACAGTTTTTATTTAAATGTTCTTTTTAATCAAAATGTTTCATTATAAAATTAATGTAAGCACATGGTCAAATTGTACAAAATATAAAAAAGAAAAAGGTTCAGCATCTCAAAAATGCTGTGCATGTGTTAATGTATTTCCTTCGGCTCATTTTCAATTTATTTATTTATTTATTTTTTATTGTGGGCAAAAATCAAATCCTTCACAATACAAACCAACATCTGCAAAATGACACATAAATATATATGCATATATATGCATCTGCCCACACAAATGTTATTCTCCTATATATATATATTTCAAAATTTATTTTTAAAGAATAATCTGATATTTTTATTGAAGAGCAATTATAAGGACTTTATTATGTTTTAGTTTTCATAACTGCAAATGTTAGGTCATGCTTTTTTTTTTTAAGATTTATTTTATTTATTTCTCCCTACGCCCTTGTTGTTTGCACTTGCTGTGTGCTGTGTCTTTAGGAGGCACTTGGAACTGAACCCGGGACCTCCGATGTGGGAGGGAGGCGCCTAATTGCTTGAGCCACCTCTGTTACCTGCTTTGTTGTTTTTCTCATTATGTTTTTGGTTCTTGTGACTCTTGTTGCATTATCTTGTTGTGTCAGTTTGCCGTGCCTGCCTATCACACCAGCTTTCTGTCTTCTTTAGGAGGCACGGGGAACTGAACCACGGACCTCCCGTGTGGTAGGCAGGAGCTCAGTCACCTGAGCCACATCTGCTTCCCTTTGTCATGCATTTTGTATTCTCTAGATTCTATCTTAATTTTTTGTCTTTACTTTAATATCATTTTTCACACATTGTTTAATGTATTTATTCACACTATTTTGTTCATATTTTCATAAAATGTCATAATTCCTTCCTGGAATAATATAACAGATAAATAATTTTAATGTTGTTATATTCTTTCCAATGATAATTACCATAGTTTACATAATCATTCCTTTGTTTTTGGATATTTAGGTTGTTTTCAGCTTTCCTTTATTTAGTATGGTAGGAAGAGCAGTTTTGGCATACAGCATTTTTTATGATTTGGATTATTTCCCTAAGATAGAGTCCTAGAAGAGGAATTTTATGATAAAATAAAAACATTTTTGTGATTCGATCTGTATTGCCAAATTACTTTCCTAAAGAGCTCTGTTACTAGCACTGTATTGGTTATATCAGCTTTGTTTAATTTTAAACCCCTTGTATTAGTCAGGGTTCTCTCGGGAAACAGAATCAACAGGAGATATGTCAATAATATGAGATTTTATAAGAGTGTCTCACGCGACCATGGGGATGCACAAGTCCAGGTTCCGCAGGCAGGCTGCAAACCAGGGGCTCCGGTGAAAGTCCAATGAAAGGTCCCTGATGAGTTTCTGGGAGAAGTTGACTGTCCAAAGACGAGCTGGGAAATTCTCTCTGAATGTTAAAATCACTTCCCCTTTTAAGGCATTCAACTGATTGGATAAAAGCATCACCCATTTCTTATGCAATCTCCCTGATTGATGCAGATGTAATCAGCCATCCATGCAGTAAACTCACTGGTGATCGAGGTCCATAAATGCTCTTGTATTACAATTAGCCCCGTGCTTGCTGGACCAAACACCTGGACACAATTACCTGGCCGAGTTGACCCATTAGCCTAACCATCACACCTCTCCTAATGCTAAGTATTATAATTTAAACACTAGTCTATGTTTCAACTTGTTTCTCTGAATTATTTGTTTTACCCTCAGCTCTGAATACTTTTTTCTCTGTTACCTGTCAAATTCCACTTCAAATGTTAAACTTTCCCTGCCTCTTCATTCAAAATCACTTCCCTGCTTTGTGTTTTTATTCTGTTTTGTTCTGTATATAGTCTTTTTAAGTAATTATATGGAAATTGCCATTTTTCTTCCATTACAAAATGAAGTTGATTTTTAAAATTTTCTTATTACAGGACAAGTTATTACACAAGTTATATTACAAAGCAAATATATATAGAATTCATATCTTGGGTGTATTCCTCCAAATCCTTTTCAATTTTGTTTGCAAAAAAATAGGATTATACTGTGCTTATTCTTTGATAACTTAATATTTCTAAATTGAAATATGGAAAATACATATCAATAAGTATATATAGGACTATAACATTTTTTATAATTTAACTCCTTTGTAGAAGCAGTGGATACACACAGTGAAAACAAATCAAAGTTAAAAATTGAGCACGTCTCTCCAAGACTTGCAGGTTTGGAAAATGGACCTACGCTGCCATTCATCAGAATTTATAAAAGGCCAAAATTTGGAACCAAACTAAGTTTTTCCATTACCCCCACTTTTATTTAGTCTCTATCCATGTTATGCTGGAGGTCCTAGGATCTGCACTAGTCAAGAAATAGAGAGAAACAGAATTGCCATTATTCACAAACAAGGATTATGTATGGAGGGCAAAAACACAGATAAATCATTTGAATTAATTAGTGATTTTAGCAACTTGGCTGGATTTTAAAAATTGATAAAAGGAGCTATATTTCTAAATGCCATCTACAAAGAAATTAAGTTTAAACAAATATCATTTATGTAGTAGTAAAACATAGGAAGTATGAAGTAGTGACATATAAAAGATGTGCAGGATTTGTGTCAGAAATTTTGAAATTTTGTTGAGAATATTAAAGAACAAACTAAATAAATATACTTTCCTATATATTTTGTTCATGGATTGAATGATTTAATTTTCCTTTTCCCTGTAAAGAGAAATAGAACCAGTGTATTTCTAGTCAAAATTCCAAGTTTTTTTTTTTTTTTTTCAATTTTCTTGAAGTATAACATTCATACATGACCCTCCATAAACAATATGTATATAGTATAAGTTGTGAACTTACAAAGCAAATGTCCATATCATCATACAGGGCTCCCATATATTGCCCTACCATCAACACCTTGCATTGTTAAGAAACATTTGTTATAAACTATGAAAGAGCATTGTTTGAAAGAACAGGGGAAGAGGTCTGGTCCCCTGGGGAGGCAACCTACTCGGGTCAGAGATGGTAGATGGTGGCTCCTCATACTGCACTTACGTGTCAGAGACGAGGGACCCTATGCTCACCTGAGTGCTGGATTTTTATATATCCCAGGGTGAGGGGGACCTCCACTGAACAGAAAGCATATATCAAGGAACTGTGGTGCAGAATTCCATCCCTGGCAATCAGCTGAGGCTGCTTATTCCCAGTTTCAGTTTCTTGTTAAAGGTATGGTCAGGCTGTTCTGTTTCTCAGTAGTTTGTTTTCTTACAGTTGAGACCTAATGTCTTCCCCAGGTTTTGAAATGGAAGTATATGAAAACATCTGCATGCAAACAAGCTGGAGGGGAAAAGGAAGCGTGTAGGCGAAGGCTGGGAGATGGCCGCTGAGCCAGTATTAGGGCACTTGTACATTTTTTACCTCTTTTTGCTTTCTCGTGTTCTTATATATGTTGTTTTATACTTTTTAACTTGTCTAGGGAATGACTTTGTGACTTTAAACTATATATTTAAAATGTTTCCTTTTAAATTTATTGTTTACAATTGAGATGTTTATGAACTCTTTTCCACGAAGGTGAGGAAATTGGCATGTTTTTCCTTCCATCTTTCCATTCTCTCATCTTCAAACTGTTAAACCTATGTATAATTTTTTTTTACATTCTGTTTTTGTTACATGTTTTCTGTTTTTTCTCTAAATAGATTCTAAAAGCTCTGTTCAAAATTGCCAAAATGTCCATCAGCTGCATAATGTTTAAACAAAATACAGTATATCCATATAATGGAATATTATTCAGCCATAGAAAGGAATGAAATACTGATACATGCTACAACATATATGAACCTGGAAAGCCTTATCCTAAATGAAAGAATCTAGCACAAAGAGCAGATATTATATGTTTCCATTTATATGAAATGTCCAGAATTGGAGAAAATATAGAGATAGAAAGTAGGTTAGTGATGACTTAGGAAAGTAGGGATTATGGGTGGCATTGGGTTTGATGGCCAAAGGGTATGGCGTTTCTTCGTGAAGTGATGAATATGTTCTAAAATTGAGGTGGTGACGGTTGTGCAACTGTGAATATACTAAAAACATTGAACTGTATGCTTTCAGTGGGTGCGTTGTGTGGTATGTAGATTTTATCTAAATAAAGCTGTTAAAAACAAACAAGTTAAAAAAGGGAGCCAAATAGGCAGGGAGGCTAGTGTGACTGATGAACTGAATTTTTAATTTAATTTAAGTTAAATTTGAAAGTTAATAGGTACATGAAGCTAGTAGCTACCTTGTTATAGCAATATGGTTCTGGATCAATATGGTTTAAAAAGAACATTAATTTTGCTAGATGTTCTAGGAAAAAAAAAAAAGATTACATGGCCAAATAAGCTCAGGAATCCATCTCGACTTTTCACAGTGCCTATGAGCACATTAAAAGCTTTGAGATATTCTGAAACAAAGAAACCCATTTAACTATTACCTAGTTTTTCTAAAATTTATGAGGTCTCAGAACCCTCTAAGGCTTTAATTTCCATACCTAACATTTACTGAGTATTTAGTATATGCCTGTTGCTGTTTTAAGTATTTTATCCAAATCATTTTATTTAATTCTCACCATAATTTTTTTGAGGATGGGTGCTATGAACCCCTATTTACCAATTCTCACCATAATTTTATTGAGGATGGGTGCTATGAACCCCTATTTACCAATAAGAAATGGTGCAGCAAGAATTCCAGTCTGTAGTCAGATTCCAGCCTTTCTCCCCCAGGGTGTGGTGTTCTGGGCCTGGCGATCCTCGGTCCTTTACTTTTCTGTCACATAGCAATGTACAAGGCGATGTCTTCTCCTTTCTCCTTAGAGTTCTGTTGACTGCCAATTTCTCCCTGTGGCTCTTTCCCTCCCTGTCTGAATATCATTGTGTTTATAAAGGACTCCAGTAATCCAGATTAAAGCCCAGGATTTAGTCAGGCTACGCCTTAACTGAAGTAACATCATCAAGCGATCCTATTTTCAATGGGTTCATTTGCTCAGGATCAGGGGTTGGGATTTGAACACGTCTTTTATGGCTGACATGATTCAATCCCCAACAGTCAGTATGTTTTAGGTCATCCAAAGTAAAACGTGAGATTTTTCATTTAAAATTTTTCTTTATACCTTCCCAAGTTCTTAGCAATATAGAGTTGGTTTACTGTGGTTTTACTTATCTTTTTTAGATATAATTATTTAATTCCCCCCGTCCCCCATTGTTTTGTACTCGCTGTCTGCTCTCTGTGTGTTCTTCTGTGTCTGCTTGTCTTCTCCTTAGGCGGCACCAGGAACCGATCCTGGGAACTTCCGGAGTAGGAGAGAGACGCTCAATCTCTTGTGCCTCCTCAGCTCCCTGGTCTGCTGTGTCTCTTATTGCCTCTCCTCTGTGTCTCTTTTTGTTGTGTCATCTTGCTGCGCCAGCTCTCCGCACGGGCCTGCTCTCTGCTCAGGCCAGTACTCCGTATGTGCCAACACTCCTGTGTGGGCCAGCACTCCTTGTGGGCCAGCTCTATGTGCGGGCCTGCTTGCCTTTCACCAGGAGGCCCCGGGAATCCAGCCCTGGACCTCTCATATGGTAGATGGGAGCCCAGTTGCTTGAGCCACATCGGTTTCCCAACTGTGGTTTTAATGTCTGTAACAAATTTAGATCCATTTAGTTCTTCTCAAAATATTATAACTGTTTGGTTCTTAGTTGTTTGAAAGGAGAAATTGGTGATGGATGAGAGAAAGAAAAAATAGCATATTAGTTTCCTAGGGCTGTTGTAACAAATTACCACAAACTGGGTGGATTACAACTACAGAAATTAATTTTTTCAGAGATTTGGAAGGGCAGAAGTACAAAGTCAAGTCAGCAGAGCTTCTCTGCCTCTGAAGGCTCTACGAGAGAATTCTTCCTTGCCTCTTCCAGCTTTTGATGGCTGTTAGCGTTCTTTGTTTTCCTTGGCATGTGGCTGCATAACACCAGTCTCTGTCTTTGTCTTTTCATGGCCTCCTCTGAATGTTCTCCTCTCCTGTCTATTATTAGGACACTTGTCATTGAATTTAGGGCCCACTGGGATAATCCAGGATCATCTCATCTCAAGATCTTTAACTTAATTAGATTTATAAAGACCCCTTGTCCAAATAAGGTCACACTCATGGATTCTGGTGGACGTATCTTTTTGGGGACCACCAATCAACTCACTCTGCATGGGATCTAAAACCTTTGGAGCAATTGGTTTTTGAAATGTGAGGAACTTCAAATGAGCCTAGCAGTTCATCGCTCAGTTTTTACTTTGACCATTTACTTTCTTTCTTCTCCAATCTCCAAAATTGCTCTTTGCTGAAAATGTAATTAAGAGAAGAAATTAAAAGAGAACTACCTCTACACTCACTCTACCACAACTATTCACCGGTCTGCATTGTGCCCATAACTTCACCATCTGTCCTATTGTTACTATATTGGTATTATTAGTGATACACAAATACTGCTGTCAAAGTTTTGGACAGCTTTGCTAAATGTGTTATTGACATCCTGGAATTCCATGGAAGGGATCCCAAGGCAATTGGAAATTTGAGGGTAGGCAGAACTCCATTTTCCCTACTCCTGATCAAACTATCTCTGCAGTTATTTATTCATTCATTCATTCATTCATTTAAATTTCTGTGAAATGTTTAGTTTGATAAAAGGAGTCTACTACTTTACTTAACAAGTTTTAAAATATACTTTCCAAGACTGAAACCTTCTTTGCATACTCTACTAACACATCTCGGTTTTCCCTTCTTCGCCCTTCTATAGCACTTGCTGTCTACGTTGAATAATTTTATATGGTAACTTGCTATTTTATAATTTTCTCAACTTTTTCACATGTATTCATCCTTTTATCCATGCAAAAACTTGTAAATTAAAAAAAATTAGCATATATACTTATACCACTTGCTTATCTTCCACAACATCTAATATGTAAGACATATGTGGTAGAGAATATTGAATTGATACAGATTAATAAATGTCATTTAATTGGAGAATTATTCAAATCTTTGTCCATAATCCCCTGGCTGGGTGTATATGTATGTACATGTGTGGATGTATGGGTTTTATTTTTTATGTAAAGTTTCATAAGTAGTGTCTATATATCTGACTGTTTCTCAGATACCAAAATAATGAAATATCAGTGCTTTAGATTATCTCTTTTTGTGTCTTTATTTGGTAGATATAGAAATTGTGTTATCAAGAGCATAAGCAACTTGCCTTGAACCATACAACCCAATGTAATTTACCAATTCTGTAAATTATTAATCATTATGATATCTAAAATTATTTAAACTATATTAGTATATACATTTGTAGAGATTTAGAAATCAACACTTAATATAGGAAAATGTGCATTGCTTATAAACAATAATTTATTAATTTTTATTTTCTCCTTCTGTTTAGTTTAATGTTTAATTATGGACAGCCTATACATTTTAAATTCTATGGTTGTATATTTTTGGAAAAAAATCTTCAGTATGGAAATTTGGAGCAGTTATTTGTCACACAGTATTTTAATTCATTTATTAAACATAATTATGTAATTCCCAAATTTGCTCTAAGGTGGATTCAATAAACTTCTAATATAGATTTGCATTGCAGCAACTGACAGATGCTAACTTACTTTTTTCTACTGTGATTTCCTCTTAGGTTTGATGAACTTGTAAAAAAATTCAAAGTTGAATATCATGCTGGTGGCTCTACACAGAATTCAATTAAAGTGGCCCAGGTTGGTTAATTAATTTTATGGTTATAAGAAATGGATTTCAAAATGTTAGAATTTTGACTATTGTGCATAGTTGTTCCAATTTGTATTTTGTTGCTGTAGAATAGACTTGTAGATTAAGAATTGGACTTTTAAAATTTTAGTTCAGAGTTTTAATATTTACTTCGTGATAAAAATAAAATATATAAATACTAATTGTATTTGTGGTATCCCTTCATTGTTTCCAAGACTGGCTAGTATCTATTTGTCTTTTAAACAGTCATTGCCCATCTAATAGATAAAAATTATTTTATTTTAATTGATATCTTTTATAAATGATAAGCTTGAGTAACTTTTCATATGTTTATTGATTTCTTGATTTCTTGTCATATGCTTTGACCATTTAATATTTTAAAATGTAGATGTTTGTGTGTTTAAGTCTATATATCTATATCTTTCAATGATTAAATTAATAAACCCATTTTGGCATAGTCTCCTTCTGTCACCAGCATAATCTAATCTTGAGTGTGAGTTTTAGTGATCTGATTAAATTTTGAACTTTGACGGACATGGTAAAAAGCTTTATATACCTCTGGTTCTTACCTATGCAATTTAAAAGCTAGTTCAAAATCCCACTTATAGCACTCATAGGTTGACTCTGATGGACTAGGGTCGTTTTGTATTTTCATTAGTTAATACTTTCTCTTTCAATTCTAATTAACTCCAAGGATTGGAGAAGTGAAAAATTGACAACTAAAATAGAGAATGATTTCTTTTAATTTGAAAAGCTATTAATTGATTTGCACTTATAGTGTAATTATCCCACATACTTCTCAAGCTCAAATTTAATCATAATATTAAAATATTTTAGGTTATAAAAATTTACCTTTATGAGGTCATCTTTGTGCAGAGGCCCGAAGAAAATGTCTTTGCACTTTTCAATTGATTTGTATTTTGGTAAATTATCCTCCTGGTCACTTTGTGAACTCAGATAATAGTGAAAGGGCAATTTACTTTTTGTCCTTAGATATCTTTCCTAATATCTCAGTCTATCAAAGCACATTCTAAAACCTCTTTAGCCTTTTCTCTTCCTAGGTCTTGAGGGCCATTAGCAGCCCACTAATGAGGTCTGTCCTTTCATGGATATCTTTATGGCTTTCTCCCTTCTGTATTACCCCCAAATTTATTAATATAGTAGCTTTTATCCTCTCAAAGCTTAACTCAGATTTCTACCTAAGTCTCATTCATAAAAGTAATAACTGTTTTTACTTTGCATTTTTCAGAATATTGCATATTCATTGTGACTATGTATTTTAGTAATGGTTTATTTGTTCCTAACAAGAAAATAATTTGATGTTTTTGGTGGCTTATCTAGTGTTCTTATTTTTTTGGTGGTATATTTGGGGTTGAAATCCCCTCCTGATTCCCAGATAATAGGACCTTTAAAAATTACTGCAGAGCAAGGCTAAGACTCTTGTCATGTTTATTGTAGAAAACTTATTGAACAGCTCAGTTACATGAATTTCTTTCTAGAATGGTTCTAATTCTGCCCTGCTAACATCACATGATAGTAGTAGTTTTGACATTGACACATTTACTATACTGTAGATTTAGATTTTATCTATGATTTGTATTGTATTTATGACACTTATGTAAATTCTATAACATAATCTGAATCTTCTCTTATAAAGTGGGGTGAAAATTCTTCCCACTCATTTTTCCCTTGTTTCTATTACTACTATCCCTATTAATAGAGGTTCTATTCAAATTCATAGTGTGATAAGTTGTACTTTTTCCAGTAGAAATCATTTTGGACCTTTTTAAGACTTTTGGGTAATCCTTATATATCTTCAACAGTTTTCTAATGAAAATTATTATTTTCTTATCATCTACTAATAATATAATTTAATTGATTTTTTTTAATCATCTCTTTTCTTCCTCTGCTAAGTCAACTACACATTTCAAACTGATTTTCAACCCTAGTTGATTATCAGGGTCTCTTGGAGAAGTTTTTAAAATACAGATTTCTGAGCTGTACTTTAGAATTGCTTTTCTGTGGTCAGAGAGCTTTGTTTAATGCTTTGCAGGTGGTTCTGGTTTTGAAAATCATTGACTTTTTCTTTATTGTGTGGCTAGATTTATTGTCTGCTTCTTTAGCAGGCCAAATGCTATCATTACTATTCTGATAAAACAGATTTTAAGTAATTATATGTATACAAATACAAACATGTACACATTGCTTTTTCATTGAGATAATTGTGAGTAGGGCCATAATCCCAAAGTGTCTTTTATTATGGCAATAATTTTAATGGCAATCAGCAAGTTTTATCTCACCTCAAAACAAATTCAAAGCATTATGGTAAAGCCTTCTAGGTGATTATATTCTCAGAAGAAAATACTAAATAATTGTTGCTTTAAACAAGAAAGCCCTAGTTTGAGGGCAATTTCAGGTGCAAATGGTTGGTTTCTTGGAATCATTTGCTTCTTAGCTTTGTTGAGATATTTTGGGATAATTTTTACCTATAGTTAGTTTTAATCTAGGCAGAGACTAATTAAAAAAAAAAAAATCCAAAATGGGTGGGTTGAGGGGAAAATACACCAAATGTAAGATACTGTCTAGTTAGTAGTAACATTTTGACGATGCTCTTTTCATAGTTTGTAATAATCGTTTCACAACAATGCAAGGTGTTGGTGTGGGGTAATGTATGGGAACCCTGTGTGATGATATGCATGTTTGTTTTGTAAGTTCACACTTATTATTGATGGATGTTCCTGTATGAATGATAAACTTCAATTTAAAAGAAGTTCAAAACAATCCAAAATTTAGTAATAAGGCAAAAAGGTGGGCAGCTATCTTTTTAAGATCATAGAATGACAGGCCTACCCAAATATTATATGGAAGAATGTACTGTTTTAGACATACAGCCTACTGTTGATTAATAGTCCCTGACTTAATTTTTACTAGAACATTTATGTTGGAAGAGATACAAAAATTTCTGTCCTCTAGAAAAGAGCCTCAGTGGTTGATTTATTGCCCTGTAGGGCATTAACCAGTTTTGTATCTAACCTGGTAATCTAATTCTAACATTTGTTTATTAGCTGTTCCATAAATACCCAGGTCTTCAATGCTATTAGAATTAATCTCAATATCTTATTGGTTCCCTCATGAATTAATATGTTAAATAATATCTTTGACACATGCTTGTTTTATATTTGCATAATAATTATGTGTTTAACTTTCTGGAAGTTATATTTTAACTGGAATTTTCAGTAGCGTTCTCAATCATAAGCTGTTTTTGCCAATATTTTATATATAGGGTACTTTTTTTTCATTTGAGTATGTAGGTATGTTATGTTTGTGAAATTTAGTGCATGATTTAGCAGTATAGAAAAGATTTTCTGATTCTGCACATGATGGATAGAGCATCTAATTTCTTTTCTGTTTGTTTTTGTTTGTTTTGATTATAATGCCTTTGTCAGTATTATGAATACCAGTCATTGGACATAATGTATTCATGTCCTCTGTAGCTATTACTGTATTTAATGCTGTTTTCCGTTACACTATGAAAATTGTGATAATTCCTTTACTGTTATATAGTTATTTTAAAAGTTTTTATGGTATATCATTTCATAAAAATAATGGTTAACATTCGTTGAGCACTTTCTGTGCCAGTCATAGAGTTAAATGATAAAATATCATTTAACTCTCAAAATCCATATTAGGGATTTGGGGAAGATGACATTGTCAGCCTACTTTTTTTTAATCTCTCCCAGTCCCCATCTAAGAATAGACAGTAAAACTAGGTAGCAAAATCAAAAAGTCTTAGACAGCATTCAGAACAAAACTTAATGCATGGTATCCACATGAATTCCAAAATATTGTCATACTGTGATGAACCACCAGCAGCAACAAAACCCTTCATGGTTGTAGCATATGTATGAGAAACTAAGCAAGGGGAGGGGGTTTAGCATATGACAAGGTGAAAACAGTAGAACCCCAAAATGGCCAACAAGTATACTGGAAAATTTGGTAGACCAATTTAAGAACAGCAACTGAAACTGAGAGGTTTTGCCCTATCCATTCCAGGGTTGTACAAGGGCTCCATAGTAAAAGTGCTGTAAGAGGCTGGAATGGTCTAGTCTCATGAGCTTTAAAAACTGATTGGCCAGTTCTCCTTTCTAGGAGAGGGAATTTATAAGGGCACTAGATTATTATGACATATTTTAATGCAATGCTTTATGCCAAAAGAAAGTAACATGTTTAAGACACTCAAGAAAAGTAAGTGTGAGCCAATGATTTTATGCCCGTTTAAGACTGACAATATTAAACAAATGAATGTCACTGTTTTCCAATGGATCTTTCATTTATAAAAAAAGGTGGATGCCAGTTTTGGCTTGTACACCAGTTTTTCCTCTTATGTATCAGAGAACAAACTTTAGTCAAGAGACAGATTTAAGAACCAGCATTTATTCCTGCCATTTAAAAAACCAGTAAAAAATACCATTTTGTAAAAAATTCCATTTTGCAGATGAGGAAACCAAGGCTGACAAAATTTTAGTAACTAACATAAAATAACAGAGTTAATTAATGTTAGAGTCATTTATTTGCACCATATCTGATTTGAGTTCAGAGTCTGTTCTCTTAAACAGTGTTGTAAACTGGTGGCTTACAGCCAAATATGACCCCATTCATGGTCTCATCTGTTTGTTTTTTTTTAAGGTTTGAATAAAGTGCCACCAACTGGCAACTTGTGATATGTCATATAAAGATCTGAATTTTTACGTTCTCTTTATAAACTGGGGTATCTGGACTTAAATTTCTGAGCAGCAATTTTCTCCGGGGCTATTTTCTCATGGGCTAATGGGGTACTTCTTTGAGTAGTTCTTCTTTTCTAGTTTATCAAGGATTACACTCCTCATTTATTACTTTCTGACATTAAGGTAGGGTTACCAACTCATCTGTCCCAGTTTTAGCATGGAAAGTCCTATCTCCTGAGAAACCCCTTCCTGGGATATGAAAAACCCCTCCCCCCTGCTTTTTTGGTGATGGGCTGAAAACAACATTGATTTTAATGTCCAATTGATATGACATAAATTATCCATCTTCTGTATTTTCCCCTCACCACTGATGTTGGCAACTATGATTTGTGGTTCACAATAATGGATCATGCATTGTTGTATATGACCTAAGTGCATGTCGTAGACAGAATAGCAGAATAATGGTCCCTCAAAGATGTCCATGACCAGAGCCTATGAACATGCCTTACATAGCAAAAGGGATTTTGCAGATGTGATTGTAGTTATTGGGCCTTAGGATGGGAAATTATCCTGGATTAACTGAGGGCCCAGAGATTTCAAACATGAGAGAGACTTGACCACCTGGCTTTGGAGATAAAATAAGGGAGCCCTGAGCCCTGAACTGACAGCCAGTCAAAAAATGAGGTCCTCAGTGCTACAACTGCTCTTTACTGAATTCTACCAACATCTGAATGAACAAGGAAAGATTTTCTCCCTGTAGACACTCCAGAAAGGAACACAATCCTGCCATGCCAACACCCTGATTTTAGCCTGGTGAGACCCATGCCCACCATCTGACCCTTGTCAGTGTAAGATAATACATTTGTGTTGTTTATACTGATAAGCTTAAGGTAATTTATTTTGGCAGCAGTAGAAAACTAATACTTTGTGTAACAAGTGCATTGTAATTGTGAATGTTAACAGTATGTTTTTGACTTTGCGGATTAACTAATATACTTTTTATTGAGATAGTGCTAATATAATTTTTAACCTTGTGAATATTGTGGCCATGTTTTCTGAGAATTCAGATAAAGAAATTGAGAGTGATTTCAATACTACCACCATCTTTGCCCAGACATAACCAAAAGGTGATGGCAGACAAACACATACAACTGGATTAGGGAGGTAAATAACCAAAACAGAGTATACTATATAATATGCAGAAAATAATTTAGGATTGGGCATGGTAGATAAAGTGATTTGAAAGCAGATATGGAGACTGAATCTCCTAAGTCCAGGATGAGACAGGAAAGTACTTCTAAATCAATCAAAAGTTTAGTTTCCCCCTAAAGCAGGTGTTCTTAAGGGGTCTGTGAACTTGAATTGAAATTCAAAAACACATTATTCTTGTGGGGATGTGTTGGTGTGGGTGTGATATATTTATTAAATAATACACAGTATAGTGTGTACTTCATAAGGGGTCTGTGGTTTTCACCTGACTGACAGAGGGGTCCATGGAACAAAAAAGGTTAAGGACCCTTGCCTTAAAGACACCAATGTTTAGTTGAAAATGGTGACCTTTAATTAGCTTGGGCAGACCACATAAATGAACATGCATTATCATATTTTTCCCTTGATTGTTGTATGAAACGATAAAGTTACATTTCCTGATTGAAAGATTGCAACTCAATTGTCCTGGGGCAAACTGAAGAGAACCTTTTGGTAAAGGATGTGTTGGTCCATTACAACGTAGAGTTCATTCTGTTAGGTCTTACCAACCATAATGCTTACTACAGAATATCAAGTGATGCATCAGATCATGGCCATAAAAAAATATTCCCTTTCGTTCTAAGGTACTTTGATTTGTCACATCATGTTCCTGAAGATTTTAATGCAACTGCTGACAACATAAAAGAAAATATTGTTGATATCTTGTCCAAATACAATCAAGATTATTGATTGAAAGATATAGATCTATCTGCATATTCATCTATCTGCATATTCAGCAGAGAGTGAAAATGTAAATATTGGCAAATTCCATTCAGTATGAACTTCTTAGTAAAGAATATTAAAAAAAAAAAAAGACCATGCCTTTTCAATATCCCTCGCACCTTATATACAAAACTGCTAGAAGGGGGTGTGGATTGTTTACCTTGACATTGACCCTTTCATTATGAACATTTTGGGTCATGTTTCAGTTTTCTCAAAATGTATGGAAGCACTTAATGAGATTTTTTCAAAGAAATGGAAGAAGATAGTCTCCTTGGACAAGATGGCTATCATTGTTGCTGGTCATAGGAAAGGTGTCCCATAAAATGTTTTCAAACTGTGGGACAAAAAGACTGTCTCTTGTCTAGTTTGACAATATGTTGAGCATGAGAATGGAGGAAAGGATGAAAGGAAAGCAGAAATTTAGCTGCCATTTCTCCAAAACTGATATTTGAAGAGGCCATAAGGAGCTAAGAAAATACTCACGCAGCAAAGAAATGTCTCATTTTCAGGAAATAAGTTTGCTTCAGAGCTTAAATAGATGTCACCAGAAAAGAGCAGCCAAGTTAAATAGGACTTTCTCAATTTCTTTACTAAAACTGTAATTTACTTGGAATCCAACATTGGCTTCAGAAATTACCACTATGCTTTAAAACCACTTCTTGGAGAAAGAATTTTATATTATGATGACACCCAATATGCTTCTGAGTGTTTTAAAATGATGGACATTATAGACATGGATAGCCTATATGATGAGTGTATAAATGCAAAGGACATGATTGATAAATAGCTGGCATAGTAAAACAAGCCTTTAGATACAAGGTAGGTGGACATGTTTTAGAGCTAGAGCTAATTCCTGTACATCTAAACACCTGCTGTCGCTAGTAATTAAAATTCTAAGTATTCTATACTCAAACATTTGTTGACAGGATATCACATTGGACTGGCATCAGGAATTAGTGAGCTTGCGAAGAGTCGTAAAAGTGGATTTTATGTTTGATAATATTGTTTTATCACTACCTAAAAGAAAAGAAGGATGTTCTAATTGTGCTAATACATTCAGACAAATATTATTGGAAAAGGAAACAAAGAGTAAAAATATTCTATTATTTCATGAGCTAGAAAGAACCACGCAGTTGTTATTTTTAAATTAAGTACAGTTAATATCTGTTTACTAGTTTAACTGTAGTCACGCTTTCCCTTTAAAAGTGTTACATTTATGTATCTTAAGAATATACTATATAGCCTACAAAATTTAAATATCAAATAAAGATTTGAGTTAAAATAAATTGTTATATTTATTTTAATAGAAGCATTTATGAAGATACTGTTATATTTTTCTCATCTTATTTGTTTAATTTGTACTACAATGAAATATTACTAGTTGTCACTGTTGAGTAGTCCTATTGTTTTGTTAAAATAGCAGCATTTATTTATCAGAAAAGTAAATAATACAGAATAATATATAATTTCAAATAAATTTCCATTTTTCTTATTTTTATGTTAAAGTAATAACGTGTATAATTATTTATCACTTATCATTATACAAATATATTTTTTGCCTTGTATAGCTGTGTCCTGGGTTGGTTCTCTAAAAAGTTGGCCACCCTATGTTAAGACCAAATGTCCAGTGTTTTCTATTCCCATACTGGAGCTATTGGTTTTCTGAAATCAGGCCTACTTCACTCATTTATATTAACCCTTTGCAATCCTTATCCTATACTACCATATGTTCTCTCAGTCATTAGATTTTCACAGCAACCTATCAGATAGACAAGTAAATGTGGTCTCTGTTTTAATGAGGAAATTCTGATTAAATAAGATAGACAAAATCCCATGGCAAGTAAAGTAAGCATAGCAGACTTAGAGCCCAACAGGTAACATCAGATTGTTCTTACTGGCGATGTTTCTTTTCCCTGGAGGATGAGGTTTTGACTTCTCTGTGTGTTAGAGATTTTGAGTAGTGTGTCACATACTCTATCCACTTCTCGTCTGCTTCAATTTGGGAAGAATTGGAGGTTGTCAGAGCGAGTTAAGTATCCATCATTTTAAATACAGTTCTGAGTAAATTGACTCTTTCTTTCATGCCTCTTTGGGACAACAGTTTTCCTTGATGCATAGATACTTTTTTGCTCCTTGGAGATTTATGCTTTTATCTGACATTGAATTTTTCAGAAGCCTGGTGACCAACTACATGAGATATTTCTATATTGTTTTAAGTTATAAGAGTTGACTTGTTTTTATGCTTCCTGCAAATTGATTGATTGGTTTTTCTAATGTTTTATATTTATGAAAAATACTTTGTCATACTTGTGTGTATTCTGGTCATTTGATCAAATATTTTATCGGTTATCCTTCTTGTCTTTCATTGTCTGGAATATAAGCAAATCATCATTGGATGCAATTTTTTTTCCCTTGTAATACCTACAATGTTGAGACTATATGGATTTTTATGAGTCTATATTCAATAATAAAGAGTGAGCATTTTCCTATGACTTTAATAACGGCTATCTTTCTAAATGAAGTATATTTTTCTCCCTTATGGTGAAAGCAACAATCTTTGGGGGTAAAATAGTACTTCTTTCTTTGTTATAGTGCAAATCATTTCATGGAAACTACTAAATCTGTATATGTTCCTTGCCAATCTCTGGTCTCTCCTGCATTTTACTTTAACAGTAGAGGTGAAATTAAGCTCCTAATTAAAGATTTTAATCCTTAATGATGTAACTGAAACCATGATTTTTTTTTTCAACATAAGCTTTAAACATTTAGCTTAGTTTCTTCTTGAATATTCTGATCCTTATTTCCATTTTATAATTTCTTGCCTCATTCTTGGATACTAGACTTTTCAATCTTCCAATTTCTCATCTCACTCCCATTTAGTTAAGCCTTCATATTTGTATTTAACTTCTAGTAAAATTTTTGTCGGGTTTTTTTTTTTTTTTATTATAATTAAATTTTAAGAGAACTGTGTAAATACCAGTGTGTTTATGTTTTTATACGTGACTGCTCCCGAGGGGATGCTTTTAATTGTCTTTTTAATGTAAAACATTATGCAATGAACCATTTTTCAGAATTAGGTTTTATGGCTTTCTCCAACCCTAAGTACAGTGAATTCCTAGTAACATTAAAAAACAATTTATAGAATTTTGTTTGAAAAAAATAGAAACATGTTAAACCAAAGTGTAAGAAATTGTAATGGTGATATTTCAATAATCATATAATTTTTCCAATTGACTCATGGTATTTAGAAGTTAAAACTTATTAAAATCATGAGCCTATATATAGAAAATCCTGAAAAATCCACAGCATAGCTTCTAGGCTAATAAGTTCTGCAGAGTGGAAGGTTACAGTATCAACATACAAATACCAGTGGTGTTTCTATACACAAGTAATGAACAATCCAAAGAGGAAACCAAGAAAAAAAAATCCATTTACAATAGAAACTAAAGGAATCTAATATCAAGGAATTAATTTAACCAAAGCTTTAGAGGACTTATGCATGGAGAAATGTAAAATATTGCTGAAAGAAATTAAAGAAAACCTAACAAGGTTAGAGTACTCATACTTCCTGATTTTTAAACTTATTACAAAGCTGCAGTAATCAAAACAGCATGAAACTGACACAAGGACAGCTACACCAACCGGTGGAATCAAATTGACAGTTCAGAAATAAACCCTCACTCCTATGTCCAACTGATTTTTGACAATTGTACCAAGTCCACTCAGTGGGAAAAAAATAATCTCTTCAACAAATGGTGCTGATATAATTGGATATCCATATGCATCAGAATGAAGGTGGAACTCTACCTCGCACCATATATAAAAATTAATTCCAAGTAAGAACCAAAACTATAAAACTCCTAGAAGAAAATATAGGGAAACATCTTAAGAACCCTGTGTTAGTCAATGGTTTTCTAGATTATACTCCAAAAGCACTAGCAACAAAAGAAAAAACTAGATAAATAGAACTTCATCAAAATTAAAAATACTGTGCAGCAAAGGAATTTATCAAGAAAGTAAAGAGACAACCTACAGAATGGGAGAAAATATTTGGAAACCTTGTATCTGATAAGGTTGTAATAACCAGAATATATAAAGAGCCAAACAAATCAACAACAGAAAGACAACAGGTCCAAATAAAAAATGGAAAAAGATGTGAATAGACATTTCTTAAAAGAAAATATACAAATGGACAATAAATGCATCTAGGAAACACTAATCAAAACCACTGTGATATACCATTTCATACCCATTAGAATACCTACTATTTTAAAAAAAGAAAAATAGCAGATGTTGGAGAAGATATGGAGAAATAGGAACCCTATTTCTCCAGTGTAAAATAGTGCAACCATTGTGGGAAACAGTTTGGCGATTCCTCAGAAAGTTAAGTATAGAATTACCATATGATCCAGCAAGACCAATTCTAGGTAAATAAATACCTCAAAGAATTGATGAGACCTGAACAGATATTTGCACACTGATAGTCACTGCAACATTTTTCACAGTTGCCAAAATGTGGAAGCAACCCAAGTGTCCATCAACAGATGAATGGATAAACAAATTGCGATATATATGTAGAGTGGAATATTGTTTGGATAAACAAAATGTGGTATATACATACAGTGGAATATTATTTGGCCATAAAAAGAATGAAGTTCTGATGCATGCTACAACATGGATGAACCTTGAAGACATCATGTTGAGGGAAATAAGCCAGACACAAAGTAAGAAAAATTATATGATCTCATTTATATGAACTAAGCAGACAATCAAATTCATAAAGACAGAAACAAGAATTTAGATTCCCCAGGTGGACATGGGGAATGGGGAATTAATGTCAGTTGATACAGACTTTCTGTTTGGGGTGATGGTAAATTTTGGTAATGGATCAGGGTAATGGAGACACAACTTTGGGGATGTAATTAGCACCACTAAATTTTGTCTTTGAAAATCAACAAAATGGAAAATTTTAGACTGTATATAGGTTATTGGAATGAGGGGAGGAGGCCCTTAGAACTGTGCAACACAAAGAGTGTACGCTGATGTAAAGTACGTATTATAGTTAATAGTATAGCTATAATAATAATTCATCAATTGCAACAAAGTTATCACACTAATACAAAATGGTAATAATAGGAGTCTCCCCCACAGAATATTTGAACAATCTGCAAAAACTGGCAGAAACATCTTTCTCAAACCTCCAGAAAACATTTAAGGGACTGCAGTAACAGGACAACTGCTGAATCAAGAAAAAGGCTTCTTAAAAGCAGTAGGGTCTCGTGGTTTCTTGGCTGGCAACTCCTCTACCCTTCACTCACTAGGCCCAGAGCCAGCCCATGCTCCCAGGGCGGGTGCCTGGTTCCAGCTCCAGAGAGAGCAGAGTAACCTCATGTACATAGTGGGAACATACATTCTTGCCCAACTGTCATTTGGTTCTCATTTGTTTAATAGCTGAAAAAGTCTCCCAATTTTATGGTGGTTATGGTAGCACATCCTTTTGAATGTAATTAATCCCACTGAATGGAATGCTTGGGAGTGATTTAGATGGCAAAGTTTGTTATATATGTTCCCGCAAAAGAAAAAAAAACAAAAGAAAACAAAAAACCAAGCAACTAAGGAGACAATTCAGTGCAATACGTGATCCTGGATGGCTAGCAGGGAAGGAGTAAAGGCCCAAAGGGACATTACTGAAATGAAAAAATTGGAATATCAATGTTAAATTTTCTTGAAATTGATAACTGCACTTAAAGTGGTTACAAAGTAAATATTCTTGTTCTTAGCAAAGTACGTGGAAATAAGTGTTCGAGCAGCATGATGTATATAACCTACACCCAATTTGTTCAGATAATGGATTGATAAATAGATCAATAGATGGATACAGCAAATGTGGCCAAAGCTTAAAATTGGTCAATCTGCGTATTAGAGGGTAAAGTAGGGGTGTGTTGGAGTTTGCTTTATAGGGTTTGTAGTATTTTTGTAACTGCCCTTTAAGTTTGAAAGTATTTTTTTAAACTGTTAAAAATAATGTTAATACTAGGGAAAACTGCATGTGTAAGAGGGGAGTAAATGGAAATCTGTACTTTCTGCATGATTTTTCTGTAAATCTATAACTGCTCTAATAATTTAAAAAATTAAAAATAATAAAAATAAAATAATTTGGTGGAAGTTGAAAGCCTTATTTTGCTTTTCTTTTGTAGACCTTTTTTCATGTTAATCTAAATTGTTTTTCCATATTTAAAAATATTATTTTTGATTGCCTTTTTTTGTGAACTATTTCACCTGGAAAAACTAGAGGTTAAAATGCTTTTTACTAGACATACCTCTGGGGATCTGGGAGAAGTCCACACTGCTTAGATCTGAAAAGAAGAAATGACATTGGAGTGATCAAAGAGAATTCTCTGTTCTAATGCCTTACACCTGGAGCAGTTTGTAGAAATGTCATTAGGATGACTATATTTATATATATGAAAGCAGGATATGGCAGATGGTGATGTAACACAGCGTCTCTTCAAACCTTTCTGCTATTAAAAAAGAGGTGCCTGTTAGCGCCAATTTTAAGATTAAAGAATGGTTTTTAGCAACATGGATCTTATAGAAATAAAGTTGATTATCCAAATTGTGATTTCATCTTGTAGTTTCTAAACTTTAAATGTGAATTAACACCTCCCTGCTTTAGTGAGTTTTTTTCTTTGTTGACTCAGATTGAGAGATATTTTCGTTTCTAAAATAAGGTGAAGAAAGCAATGTTTTAATGTGTTTTTGATATTCTTCTAAGTTATGTCAGATTCTGTCATGTGAAGCAAAATTGCTGCTCCTTCCTTCTTTCCTTTCTTTTTTCCCTTCCTTCCTTCCTTTCTTTTTTCCCTTCCTTCCTTCCTCCCTCCCTCCCGCCCTCCCTCCCTCCCTCCCTTCCTTCCTTCCTTCCTTCCTTCCTTCCCTTCCTTCCTTCCTTCCCTTCCTTCCTTCCCTTCCTTCCTTCCCTTCCATTGTCCAGGGTATGACATTAAACAAGGGGACAATTTGAGACAAAAGTTTCAGTAAAAAATACTGGAAGAAATAGGAGTGAATTTTATCCAGGGGATAAAAAAGCCACTATTTCATTCCTTATCATTCTATCTTGGAATTAGAATTTAGAAACTTTTATTTTTATCTCACTGATGGTATATTCATTTATTTGAACTGAAAAATAAAGTCAGAAAATAAAATGCTTGAAAGAACTTTTTATTTATTTAAATCTATAGTAAATTCCTTACTTCATTGCTGAGAATTTCAGAAAGTAGAGATCTGATGAAACAATAAGAGAAACTTATAAAAGCATTATAGTCCTTTATGAAGATGGAATGTCTATTTATGCAAATATGAACAAGTATAATAATATGTATCATTAAATCAGATTTCTTTCCATTTCTGTTAAGAATAGTAATTTATACCTATTTATTGACCACTATGGGTTTGTGCTTTATGAAAGTTGTCACTTATTCTCATATTAAAAACTGAAAAAAAGCTTAGTTCAGGTAGACTACCAACTAACATAGGAAATTAATGTTTGAAATATGTGAGGTATTTAAATAGTGAAAAATTTATATAAATATATCATTTACCTAAATGCTGGGTTTTTGAAAAAAAAAAAAAACTTTGAGAATGTAGACCACATCTTTAAATTGTGTGAAATGGGTCATTTCTTTCCTTCCCCAAACTTAAAGAGTTAATCCTACCCTGAGGAAAATTTAACTAAATGTGAAATATCGTGGTCACTTATAGTGTAGTTAAGTGATCTAATTTTTTAAAGTAGGAACTACCAATACTTAACTATCTCTGTTAAGTCCTTAAGGGATGAATCTTAATATTATAGTAGTAATGGCAACAAGTTATATACAGGAATTCGGACATACTCAAAACTTCATATTTGACATGACTTATTCTTTTGAGAGGCTGTATAGTAGATTGAGAAGCCAACTCTGCTGTTGGACTCTTCTACAAGTATTTAACCTGGCCACTGAGAAGGTGTGGCAGAGCTTACTTTTTTTTTTTTTTTTTTTGAGGTACTGGGGGCCAGGGATTGAACCTGGGACCTTGTATGTGGGAAGCTATTGCTCAACCATTGGGTCACATCGGCTTCCCTGAGTTTGGCTATAGCCTACTGTAAAGTAGGCTGTTGGAATTTTGATTGATATTGCATTGAATCTATAAATCAGTTTGGGTAGGATTGCCATCTTCATGATATTTAGTCTTCCAGTCCATGAACACAGAATGTCTTTCCATTTGTTTAGATCTTCATTGATTTCGTTTAGCATTGTTTTGTAGTTTTCTGCATATAGGTCCTGAACTTCTTTGGTTAAATTAATTCCTAGGTATTTGAGTCTTTTTGTTCCTATTGTAAATGGAATTTCCCCCCTGATTTCCTCCTCAGATTGTTCAGTACTAGTGTACAAAACCATTACTGATTTTTGCATGTTGTTCTTGTATCCTCCCACTTTACTGAACTCATTTATTAGTTCAAGTAGCTTTGTTGTGGATTTCATGTCATCCGCAAATAGTGAGAGTTTTTCCTCTTTTCCTATTTGGATGCATTTAATTTTTTTTTTCTTGTCTTATTGCCCTAGCTAGAACTTCTAGTACGATATTGAATAACAGTGATGTCAGTGGGCATCTTTGTCTTGTTCCTGATCTTAGAGGGAAAACTTTCAACCTTTCCCCATTGAGTATGATGTTGACTCTGGGTTTTTCATATTTACCTTTTATCATATTGAGGAATTTTCCTTCTATTCCTATCTTTTGAAGTGTTTTTATCAAAAAAGGATGCTGGATTTTGTCGAATGCCTTTTCTGCATCGATTGAGATGATCATGTGGTTTTTTTTCCCTTCAATTTGTTAATGTAGTGTATTACGTTGATTGATTTTCTTATGTGAACCATCCTTGTGTACCAGGAATAAATCCCAATTGGTCATGATGTATAAGTCTTTTGATATGCTGCTGGATTCGATTTGCAAGTATTTTGTTGAGAAGTTTTGCATCTATGTTCATTAGCGAGATTGGTCTGTAATTTTCTTTTCTTGTAGTATCTTTATCTGGCTTTGGTATTAGGGTGATGTTGGCTTCATAAAATGTGTTGGGTGATTTTCCCTCCTCTTCCATTTTTTGGAAGAGTTTAAACAGGATTGGCAGGGGTGAATGTGGCTCAAATGGTTGGGTGTCCATCTCCCATGTAGAGGGACCTGGGTTCGATCCCCGGGACCTCCCAGTAAAATTAAAGAAAAAATATAAAAGGCGAGCAGGTGAGCCCCCAGGCACCGTGCGCGGGCATGCCAGGCCCCGCTGAGCCATGCATCAAGATGATGACGTAACAGGAGAGTGACACAAGGGAGAGCCAAGACGAGACGCACTGAAAAACGAGGAACTGAGGTGGCGCAGGTGGCAGAACACCTCTTTCCTACATCAGAGGTTCCCAGGATCGAATCCTGGTGAAGAAAGGAGGAGAAGGATGAGAAGAGAGGGCAGGAAACAGACACAGAGAAGTGCCCAGCAAATGGACACAAAACAGCAAAAACAGGAGGGGAGGGGTTTTTAAAAATGGATAAAAGTAAAATAAATAAATAAATCTTAAAATAAATAAATAAACAGGGTTGGTGTTAATTCTTTTCAAAATGCTTGGTAGAATTCACCTGTGAAGCCATCTGATCCTGGACTTTTCTTTGCTGTTTGATTTTTGATGATGGAGTCAATCTCTTTACATGTGATTGGTTTGTTAAGTTCTTATATTTCTTGTAGCGTCAGTGTAGGTTGTTTGTGCATTTCTGGGAATTTGTCCATTTCATCTAGGTTATCTAGTTTGTTGGCATACAGTTTCTCATAATATCCTCTTAGGATCCTTTTTATTTCTGTGGGGTCATTTGTAACTTCCCCCTTTTCATTTTTGATTATATTTATTTACATCTTCTCTTTTTTTATTTGTTAGTCTAGCTAGAGATTTGTCAATTTTATTGATCTTCTCAAAGAAGAACTACCCTTTGGTTTTGTTGATTTTCTATTGTGTTTTTTTGTCCTCAATTTCATTTATTTATGCTCTAATCTTTATTATTTCTTTCCTTCTGCTTGCTTTGGGATTGGTTTGCTGTTCTTTATCTAATTTCTCTAGTTGTTCACTTAAATGTTTGAGTTTAGCTCCTTTTTAAAAAATACAGGCATTTAGAGCTATAAATTTCCCTCTCAAGACAACCTTTGCTGTATTCCATAAGTTTTGATAAGTTATGTTCTCATTTTCACTTGTCTCAATATATTTACTGGTTTCATTTTCAATTTCTTTTTTGACCCATTGATTATTTAGGAATGTTGTTCAGCCTCCACACATTTCCGAATTTACTTATTTCCTATTATTGATTTCCAGTTTCATTCCATTATGATCTGAGAAAGTGCTTTGTATAATTTTAGTCTTTTTATATTTATTGAGAGCTGCATTGTGCCCTAACACATGGTCTAGCCTGGAGAAAGATCTGTGGGCACTTGAGAAGAATGTATAACTCGCTGAGTTTGGATGCAGCGTTCTGTGTATGTCTGTTAGGTCTAACTCGTTTATCACATTGTTCAAGTTCTCTGTTTCCTTGTTGATCTTCTGTCTAGTTGTTCTACCTAATGATGTGAGTGGGGTGTTGAAGTCTCCAATGATTATTGTAGAGATGTCTATTTCTCCCTTTGTTTTGCTGGAGATTGTCTCATATATTTTGCAGCATCCTGGTTAGGTGCATAGATATTTATGACTGTTATATCTTCCTTGTGGATTGTCCCTTTTCTTAATATATAATGACCTTCTGTATCTCTTAAAACTTTTTTGCATTTAAAGTCTGTTTTGTCCGATACTATTATATAGCTTTCCCTGCTCTTTTTTGGTTACTATTTGCATGGAGTCTCTTTTTCCAACCTTTCACTTTCAGCCGTTTTGTATCCCTGGGTCTAAGGTGAGTTTCTTGTAAACAGCATATGGATGGCTCATGTTTTTTCATCCATTCTGTCAGCCTGTATCTTTTGATTGGGGAGTTTAATACATTCACATTCAATGATGATATTACTGTAAATGCATTATTTACTTCCACCATTTTATTCTTTGGTTTTCATATGTCATAGCATTTTTTTTCTTTTTTTTTAAGATTTATTTATTTATTTATTTATCCCCACCTTGCTGCTTGTGTTTTTTTTTACTGTGTCCATTCGCTGTATGTTTCTTCCATGTCTGCTTATCTCCCCCTGCTGTGAGGTCCTGCTGCATCAGCCCACCACGCCGCGCGGGCCGGCCTGCCCTCACAAGGAGGCCCTGGGAAGCGAACCCGGGCCTCCCGCATGGTAAACGGGAGCTCTATCCATTGAGCCACACCCGCTTCCCTGTCATAGCATATTTTTGTCTGTCTTTTTACTCTTTTGATTTTCCTTTCTGCTATTCGTTCTTCTATACTCTCCTTGAGGCCTCTCCTGTCTTTTTCTTTCAGGTTCTAAGGCTTTCTTTAATATTTCCTGCAAAGGAAACTCTCTTAGTTTCTGTTTGTGAATATTTTATACTCACCTTCATATTTGAAGGACAATTTTGCTGGTTAAAGAATTCTCGGCTGGCAGTTTTTCTCTTTCAGTATCCTAATTTTATCATATTCCTGTCTTCTCACCTCCCGACTCTCTTTGAAGTCTCTTAGCCATATGAACTCATTTGTCTTTACCTTTTCCCCCTTTTATTCAAGGTCTTTTTCTAATGTGTTTTTGATTCACCTTTTGTGTCTTTCCTTCCTATGAGCTCTGTTACTTTTCTGTTCCAGATTTCACATTCTTCTTTGCACACCCTCAATTTCTTCTTGATGTCGTTTATCTCCTTAGCTATATTGTCTTTCAACTCATTAATTTTATTTTTGAAATTTGTGCGCATCTCTCTAATTAGTTCTCTCAAATCCTGTGTCTCTTCTGGGGCTTTGATATTTTCCTTTTCTTGGGTCATGTCTTCCATTTTCTTAGTATGGCTCATAATTTTTTGCTGATGTCCAGGCATCTATTAGAATGTAGTTTACCCAGATGTATCAATTTCTCTTTTATAGGGATTTCCTGGCGAGCGGCTGTGTGTTACCATTGCTCTTTAATTATTGACTTGGCCTGCATCATTAGGATTGCTCCTGCTAGTTGCTCAAAACTGGACTCTGGACCCAGGAACTGGTTGCAGACCCACTTCCTAGGACCTTGGGGAGGGTGGTTATAAAGGCCAGAAAAAGCTTCTTTCACTTATTTTTAATTTTCTTACATGCACTTCCTTGGTCTGGCAGTAGATGGTGCTTCTTGTCAGCCCTCTCAGTTCAATGCCTGGTTGGAGTGTGTGTGTTACAACACCAACTGGATCAATGTGATGGAGCTTCCTGCCTGGAGGCTAAGAGCCTTATAAAAACTTTCTCAGAGACAGTTCTCTAGCCTTCTGTGGCAGCCCCCTCCCTTTTCCCTGGAGGGTAGGAAATCAGCCTGGTACTATAGTAGAGAAGGAGATTGAGAGGGTCTCTTTAGTCCTTTGATTGCTCCCAAGACAAACAATAGGGTGACCTCATGCAGCCTGGAAGGGCTCCTGGGACACAGCACACCAAATTTATGGGTCAAAAGCTGAGTCAGCCTTAGGCTGTGTCCAGTTATTTCCTCTTTCCAGAGAAGGTGCATCCTCAACAATCAGTCCTGGCTAGACTGAAAGGGTAGGGTTTCTCCACTCCTGTGCAGGTTGGGCACCAGGGCTGGAAGGACTGATGGGACACAGCAGACCAAATTTGTGGGCATAAGCTGAGTCAGCCTTAGGCTGTGTCCCTGTCTTCCCCCTTTCCTGGGGTGGTAGATCCCTGGAGCCCTCTTAGTCTGTAGCCGCAGGCCCAGTTGCCTGAGTATTCTAAGGTATCTTTATTGTGGGGGAGGGTGCCGGCAGCAGCAGCCACTCGTTTCAACTCACAGTTCTGTCATCGTGATTCCCCTCCTTTGTCCCCATCTCCTCTGGGCAGTGTCCAGCCTTCACCTGGTGTCCTAAACCCTAGAAGATCTTTTTCCAGGCTAATTCAGCCTGTCCTCTAGCTATTTTTCTGGAAGAGAAGAGAGTCCCGTGTCTTTCTAGTCCACCATCTTCCCAGAAGTCTTTAAATGATTTTAATTTAAAAAATTTTAACATTAGTAAATTGAAAAGTAGAGAAAGGAAGAAAAAAAATAACAGCTTTTTCTTATTTATTTATTTTTAATTTGTATTCATTTATTCCCCCCCGCCCCCCCCGCCCCCCTGTTATTTTTGCGCTCACTGTCTGCTCTCTGTGTGTTCTTCTGTGTCTGCTTGTCTTCTCTTTAGGCGGCATCGGGAACCAGTCCTGGGACCTTCTGGAGTGGGAGAGAGGTGCTCAATCTCTTGGGACACCTCACCTCCCAGGTCTGCTGTGTCTCTTATTTTCTGTCCTCTGTGTCTCTTTTTGTTGCATTATCTTGCTGTGCCAGCTCTCTGCACGGGCCAGCTTTCCTGCGCAGGCCAGCACTCCGTGTGGGCCAGCGTGCCTTTCACTAGGAGGCCCCGGGAATCGAACCCTGGACCTCCTATATGGTAGAAGGGAGCCCAATCACTTGAGCCGCATCCATTTCCCTCTCTTATTTGTTTTCATTTTCCTCCAGTTGTATGTGAGTGTGTGCATGTGTTTACATAGTTTCTACAATTTTTATCAGTTTGGGGGAGCAAAATGTTTTGCTTTGTTTCTTAAAGTAAGCACAGGAGAGCAGATGTAGCTCAGTGGTTGAGTGCCTGCATACCACGTACAAGGTCCTGTGTTCAAACCCCAGTACCATCTTAAAAAATTAATTAAGTAAGTATATAAGTAAGTAAGCCCAGTTTGTGTCATGTAGCTTCACAGAGCCACTAAAATATACTGTCTTAGGAAAAATAATGTAGGAATAGTATTCCAAATCAAAAAAAGTAGACCAAGTACAGCACATTTCCTGAGAATGGTGCTCAATTCTGGGAACTATATATTTAGAAGTACAAGGCAAACATTTTACTTGCTGCACATATAACCTTGGGCAAATTTACCTGGTTGTTTTGTGCATCGCTTTGCTCACTTATACTTAAAATAAGGATATGGATAGTATGTACCAGTATGTATGACACATAAAAGCATTATGATAATTCTTATTAGATTTCATTAGCATCATCATAATCATTAACAATTTTGTGGCTTAATTTCACAATATTTTCACAAAATATTTACATCAAGTAAATAATATGCATTGGACAAAGCCAGTTTCAATTGGTTATATATTAATAGTCTCAGGTACTTCTAAATTTATTTTTAGTTTTATATTCCTTAAATTTCTCCTCTAACTACTGTGTCCATTAAGATTCATGGTCTTAGAAGTTGATTTTAGATATCAACAAATGTTCGTCTTGAATTGAAGTGTGTGTCTTCATTTCATAAGTGTTATCTGCCAATACTCTCCACTCTCCTTTTGATTATTTCTGAAATTTCATCTTCCACAGAATTAAGTGAATTTTTAAAATGTAGAATATACATATTTAAAAAGTTATGGGGACTTCCGGGAAGATGGTTGAGTAGTAACACACAGGAATCTCTTCTCCAGAAAAATAGCTAGAGAACAGGCTGAAACAGACCCAAAATAGATCTTCTAGGGTTTAGGACAGCAGGGAAAGACTGCATACCACCGAGAGGAGAGAGGGACAAAAGAGAGAAATCGCGACGACAGAATCAGAACCGTGAGTTTTTAATCAGCAGTGGTGGCTGCTGCCGGCACCCTCCCCCACACTCTTTAGAATTCTCCGGCCACTGGGCCTGTGATTACAGACAAAGGGGGCTCCAGGGATCTACCACTCCCGGAAAGGGGAGAGAGAGGGACACAGCCTTAGGCTGACTCAGGTTCTGACGTGCAAATTTGGGCTGCGGAGCCCCACAGTCCCCTCCACATGGCAGTTTGCCCTGGGGGCCTAGGAAGGACTGGAGAAACCCCGACCCTCGCAATCTCCCTCTCTTATAGCCTGGACTAATTGTTGAGAACTCCACAGGAGAGGGGAGAGAGAGCCTGGGACTGACACCCTGCTTTTGACTCCCAGGTTTGGTCTGCCCTGTCCAGAGAGCCAGTCCAGGCTGGGTGGGGCTGCGCCATTGTTTGCCTTGGAGCCTG
>JAQZBX010012801.1:0-40717 GCA_029593785.1 Cabassous unicinctus
TGAGAGTGCACACATTCATAGCAACAAGCCAAGGACAAAAAAGCTACAGTGGGATTTGGAAAATGGGTTCATGCATCAGCCACTTGTGGCCTAGGATTCTGAAAATTAATGTTTTAGCAAAATTATCTTTTATTATCTGATGTGGACTTTAGGATCTTTATGGAGTAGACTAAACTTTGAATGCTAGATCCCCAATGCCAAGGATTAACTATATTTCCTTACTGTGTTTATTTGTCCAACTGTAATTTATTTCCTTTCCCAATTTTATTAAGCCAGATTTTCCTTTCAAAAGCCTTCATATCTAATATTCACAGTCCTGAGTGAAATTTGGTAGCCACTAAAGCAAAACCAAAATATTGGAAAATTTCCAGTTTCTTATTTATTTTAAAACAAAAATTTAATCTTTTCCTAGAGTCCATCTTTTATCGACCTTTACATTTTAGATTTTCTGTTCTTATAGATACAGGAAAAACAGACGCTTTGTCGATTTCACTTTAAGTGAACCCAGTGTTTGAAAAGTAAGATTACAAAATGACTATTTGAGGGAGTAATTATTTGCATTTAAAAAGATTTTCTGTTTCCGTGCTACCCAGAGAGGGATCCATATGTTATTCTGGGTTCCCATCATGACTTAAAGGGAAACTTTCACAATGTCTGGAGTCCTTGATGTCCTGTGGATGAAGGAGGAGGGTGTGCTCAAATTCCTTGCAGTAGGAACCCACCTCGGTGCCCCAGTGTTGACTTCCAAATGGAACAGTACATCTACAAACGGAAAAGTGATGACCTTGACATCATAAATCTGAAGAGAACCTGGGAGAAGCTCCAGCTGGAGGCTTGTCCCTATGTTGCCATTGAAAACCCAGATGCCAGGGTCATAACCTCCAGGAATAATGGCCAGTGGGCTGTGCTGAAGTTTGCTGCTTCCTTTGGAGCTACTCTTATTGCCAGGCACTTCACTCCTAGAACCCTCGCTAACCAGATTGAGGCAACCATCTGGGAGCCATGTCTTCTGGTGATGACACTTACTGCTATTCCACTCAAGGTCCCAGACTGGGCTGAAGACCTGGGGAGTGAGTGGTGTGTGGGGTCTTCTGTGCCTGTTCGACAGTTCTGGACTGAAGATTGGATTGCTCAGCCTGCAATTGAAGACTGGTCTGCAGCACACGCTGCTCAGGCCACTGAATGGGTAGGAATGACCACCCAGTGGTCTTAAGCTGTTTTTCCACAGGTTCTTAAACAGCAAATGGAAATAAGTTTGATGGAAAATAAACATCAGTTTCTATTAAAATTTTTTTTTTGCCACTTTAAACCTAGTTTCCTTTATGTTGTCTATGAATATTCATTCTGGTGAGTAAATTATTTGACTTAATTTATAAAAATTTACTTGGAATTCTAGAATTTCAGAGCAGAAAGAAGGCTTGAAGGTAATTTTACAGTTGTGGATGCTAAAGGAAGAGACAAGTTAAATACAAGGCATGCAGTTGGCAAGTGGTAGTTGGTAGATTAATTACAGTTCTCCAGAAACTTCTTCCTTCCCTGTAAAAGGATAATACATCCCTGCCTATTGCCATGTACCTGGTAGTGACTCCTATAGGTGGAGTAAACTATTTCCCCTTTCCCCATTTTAGACTTGGCCATGTAACTTACTTGGGCCAGTGGACTGTGAGTGGAAGACAGCATGCAAGTTCTGAGCAGAAGCTGAGTCGAGTTGAGTTCTGGCTTTCTTCATCCACCCCTGCCATTCATTGATGCTTCTGAATCAGAACTTTAATCTGGCATTTAATGGTTGGTGGTGGCAGTAGCAAAAGTTTATTTACCAGGCCAGTTCTGTGGCATGGAAGCTAAGCCCTAAAACTGTTCCCCCAACTGTCTCATTGATTCTGAGAGCTGTTAATATCTTTTAATTGATTCCCTTTTTGCTTAAGCTAACTGATAAAGATTCTATTTTTTTTTCCAATTAGGACATCTCCCCTCTCTACTTTATAGACATACTTTCAGAAGTATATTTTTTATGATGACGTGAACCTGTACAAGTCAGTCAGTTACACACACACACACACACACACACACACACTCACACACTTTGCTACCATGCTGAAGGGTCAAAGTATAAGTGTTTATAGTATTGACTCTGATCAATCTAGTCTTCTCAGATTTACAAGCAGGGCTTCATGATTTTGTTAAACCTAAATCAGCTTCATTTTCCTTGAACTGTCTGTCTGCCACCTATCTGGTCTTTGAAGAGAGCTGTTTTTCTATTTGGGTTCTAAATCAATTACTTGCTTGCAGCTAGACTCATCACCATAGTCACTTCCAACACAGTCACTGCATCTTACCTCAGATCATTTCCTCGTGGGGATTGGTTGACCATCATGAGGATTACAGCCATAATCTTATCATGTAGTCTCTGCCTCTGACCCTAAGTAATCAGCCCCTGCCCCACTGTCTCCTAGTTCTGTGGTCTGTAGCAGATCCACAGTGGCAAGGAGGGGGGTTTCGAGTCAGCTACATCTAGATTTAAATCCTGGTCACAGTATTTATCAGCTGGGTGAAGTTGAACAACTATTTACCAGCTGGGCGAAGAGTGACTCTCTTCATCTGATAAAGGAGGATAACATCGCTTTCTAGAACTGTGGTGGGGATTAAATGAGGAGTCCTCTGCGCAATGCCTGGCACAGAGTAGGTAACCAACAGCTGGGAGCTGGAAGCTCACTGCTCTTCTGACCCGCCTTCCCTTTCAGTTACCTGAGTTGCCTCTAGGGGTTCTGGCTTTGCCCACGGGACTATCCTTGTGCTGATCCAGAATCTTGCTTGCAGCCCACAATCCCTGTGTCTTCTCTGGCCCCTTCTCCTTTCTCCTTTCATGGATGTTTTGGGTTGCTTCTTGTTTCCTTCCTGCGACGACCCTGTTTCTGGAGTGATCTTTCACCCTTTCTGCTGCTCCTGCATGGCTCAGGTTAGGGCGCCGCCACCCCCCTCAGGCCCCTCCCATAACCGGCTCCCAATCCTGACAAATTCATTAAAGTGCTTCTTTATAGCACGCGCCCATCAGACTGAAACATAAGGATCCACCTGAGGGAGGAGGACTTTGCCTTGCAAATGTCATTAAAGGATGGAGAATTTAAAGCAATAACCACAAAACCTAGAAAAGCCATGATTTTTTTTTTCTTCCTGGAAAGACTCTTAACTGTCAATACAACAAGAAAAACAACAACAAAAAACAAGGTAAAAAATATACAGTTCAAAGCATTTAGAAACAGAATTTTCTCTAAGGCGAATATTTTTAATTTTGGATGTCAGTGGCTTTTTTGTAGATTTTGCACTTTTGAATGAATTTGTTCATTTGGAACTTATGGAAGCCTAGCTGCATGGAGAACCATACATATAAACTTTGAATGCAAGTCCCTTTATTATTTTAACATAGTCATTGTTTTTAGACAAGTAATACATACTAATTATAGAAAATCTAGAAAATACAACACATTTCAAGGGAAAATGTATAATCCTAACATTGTGGTGTATTTCCTTGTCATTTATATGCCTTTACGAAATTTGGATCATATTTCATCCACTATTTATATCCTACTCTTTTCACTTACCAGGGTCTCAAATATTTTTTCCATGTTCTTAATATTCCTCTACAAAATTATTTTTAATGGTTGCTTCTCATTCCATTGAAAGACTATATTATGATTTATTCAACTAACCTTTATAGTTGGACATTTGTGAAATCCTATTATAAATAACACTTCCATGTAAATATTTGAACATTCATTTTTGAATACTAATCCAATTATACTCTTAAAATAGATTCTTTTTTTTAGCACTTTACCACTTCCAAGGTACTCAGCCTGTTCCTGGAGCTCTGGCTGCCGTTCCTGTCATACCACTGAGGTCAACTACAATGGGGCTAAGTGACCCTCTGGCAGGACTCTTTCTACGTGCTCCTGGGAGAGGGCTCTTCCCAGTGACTTTAGCTGGTTGACACATATGAGACAGCAAGCTTGATGAAGAGCAGCTCACTGGCTTTCTGCATCTGTGTCAGCTCTTGCAGGCTGTGGCCATTTGAGCACACTGTAATGCAATGCCCTCGGCAATGCCTCCAAGTCTTGAACAGGTCTCTGTTGGAAAGGGGATGCTTGGTAGTAAGGCCAGCATCTGCAGGAAGTGGTGGAGGAATGGGAATCCCTACATTTGAGGTTCTCCTTGGTAAGACTGGCCCCGACTGCCGAGCTGAAATCTAGAGTTTTTGCATGTCTGTGTGCATGTGTGTTTGTATGTGAGAGAGGGTAGATAAATAAGGTCTTTAGCCACTGAAATTCCCTTGCATCTTTCAAGGACTGGATAATTTTTTTCCTTTTCTGAGATGATTCCCTTATATATTTTAAATATTTCTATTTTTTCCTATAGCATTTAACATTAAAATACTAGATGATTTGTTTACTTATTAAGTTGGTTATTACTTATCTTTCAAAACTAGAATATAAAATCATGAGGTCAGGGATTTCTGAGTGTTTTTCACTGATGCCTCCCAATAACCTAGAAGAATTCCTGTACACACTAAGTTTAGAATGAATGAATGAAGTCGGCCATCTTGACTGTCAAGGCAGAAAATTAACAAAGAAAAAAGAAAGAAAAGAGAGGGAATGAGCTGCTGGTAATATACAGCAAACTCCTGGAAACATTGGATGCTTGGGAAAGGGAATGGGGAGTTATCGTATCCCAGAACTGCTAATGCCTCATCCAGCAACATGTGGCTCTTCAGTTGAGAGGGCATGATGTGGTACAGAAACTCCACATTATGGTTCAAACTCATGTCTCTTTGAGTTACTATGGGAGTGATGGTATAGCAGGTGATCTAGGACTTGCAGGGTCCAGACTCATGAGATGTCAGGGTGGGGGGTAGAATAGGATGTTGTCCCTGTAGACCATGACTTCTCAGTCCAGGAGGTCAATACCTGGAAATTATCAGGGCATCACATAGGCAGAGAGTATTAGTCAAAGCTTGTCTGGGAGGCTGTAGTCCATTCATCACTTTAATAGATTTTGTGGAACTGTAGTCACAGAGAGGTCTAATTTCATACCAATCATCTGTTCCATGATTTTTGGTGAATGATTAGATCAGATTCCTTAAACTTTTTATTTATAAAGAATACTGGAGCAAGGTCTGAGAAGTGATTATCATACTGTTTAAAATATTGTGGCTTTTAAAAATATTTCCATACTTATGAGAGAGAAGTTATTCTTTAAAATATAGCTATTTTCACTAGTATATTTTTTCAGATGAACTTTAGAATTATTTTCTCAAGTTCCAAATAAAGCATATTGAGACTTTGATTGGAACTGTGTTAAATATATAAATTATTTTGTAAAGCATTGATATTTTTACAGTATTGAGTTGTTTCATTCAGGAACATGGTAGTTTCTACATTTTTTTCCAGGCCAGCCATTAATGTCTCACAATAAAGTTTGGTAGTTTTCTTCATATAAAATTTTCACTTTCTTTGTCACTATTATTCTTAAGTGTATTATAGTTTTTGTTGTTATTGTGAATGTGATAGTTTTCCATTATCTTTTCTAATGATTAATTGCTCTTCTATTGGAAAGCATTAATTTGTGTGCATTTTCTGATATTAAAGCATTGTATTGAACTTTCTTATTAGTGCTAATGGATTTTTAGTTTATTCATTTGGGTGTTCCAGTCATACTATCCATAGTAATAGTTTTGCATCCTCCTTTTCAATGGTTGTAACTCTTATTTCTGTTTCCTGCCCTATTCTTGATTCCCAAAATATTGAATAGCAATACTAAAGAGATTATATTTGTCTTGGTCCTGATCTTATGGGAACACCTCCAGAGTTTCACTGTGTGTTGGTCCTGGCCTGTTTGCCCCAAGAGTCATTCCTTGACTTTCCCTGCTCTGTTCTACTGCTGGGGCAGACGTCTGCAGGCTGCATATCCTAAGGCCTCCAGGTGAGCTGGCTTCTGGCTGGGTCAGCCAACGCCAGGTCTAGGAAGAGATTGGTGTGCAGAAGAAAAGGAGAAGCTAGGGTATCTCTCCCCTTCTCTCTGCCACAGGTAGAATCTCCAGCAGCAGCTGCGTCCATTCATGGTTTCAGCTCTGGCCAGGCAGGCCTCTCCAGGGTGCCAGCTTCTGCTGAGTGAACCTGGCCCCTGGCCTCAAGAAATAGTTTTCTCCTTTTTTATCTCCAACTAGGCTGCCCTGAGTTCCCAGCAAGAGGGCCCGGGCACTAGATCTCAAGGTTTAGAGGGCCCTGTGTATTACAAACATACGCAAAATAATTGCATTAAAGGACTCATGGTTGCCTCTATGTTTCAGGATCCTGTGTCAGTGCGGACAGAACATGGCCTTTAACCCTAAACATCTGCTGCTCTGGTTAACAAAGTACAGGCCCCAGGGAAATGCTTCTCCACACCTCTTTTGTTCTGAAAATAAAAGACAACTGCACCTTTAAATGTTGTGGGTTGTGTTGCTGCTGATGTTAGGGAAAGATGCTGCTTTGGAGTGCTGAAAGCATTTGAGGGTGGAAGCTCTTAGATAAGGGAAAAGACAAAACAATTAACTGGTCAAATCTTTCCTCCCAGGTACCATGCATGCAGTAGATTCTTGAATAAGGAAGTATCATTTTGGATTTGTGCTATCTACAATTTTTAGATATGAACTGTTGAGTGCTATTAATAGTGTAAACAAAAACAGATCTAAGTTTGGCAATTTCTCATTTAAAGGGCTTAAAACATATTTTTAAATTTTAAAGAAAATGGGTTTTCCAAATAGGAATAAACCACATGTGAAATCAAAAGCGATATTCCAATAAAATATAAGGAAATTAGAACAAGAAAATGAAAATATTTTCATGACTTTAAAGGAGAAGATTCATGTAGAAATAATCACAGACTAATGCTAATAGAGACTATTTTACAATCATTATAGATCAAGATATAGTTTTGATTACAGAGAGATTTGAACAAAATAAGCAATGAATTGTGATTTTTAAAAAATTCTAGCCTTGGAATATTTGAAAGAACACAAGAAATACTGTATGAATCTAGATATTACCTAAAGAGTAAAAATCATGATGTAAGTGACAATGATTTATATGATAAAAGTAAAACACTAGAGTATTTTCTGCTTATGATAAGCTAATGTAAAAATAACTTCTCATAAGCAACCATTATAATGTCTGAACATACATAAAATCCAAATATAAGTATTGCTTTAAAACATTTATTGATACTTCCAGTAGAAGTGTTATTGCCGCAGTAGAGGGAAGTTTCCTCAATTTGAGGTTAGGAAAAAAAACTACCTAAAAACTATAATGAATCAAAAAAGGTTGTTAAAAACAGTTGACATTACCACCAATAGCATTCAAGTTTTGTAGAAAGCATGATTATAACAATAGGATGAATGCTTCTTCTGAATTAAAGTGCAAGAAAAATAAGGCTTATGAAATTTATATAATAATTTACAAATTATGAACACATTTATTTTATTACTCATCTGAACATTGTTGACCCATCAACAGAACATTGAGACTGGAGCAATAAAAATTGGGTTGTCTTTGTTATTTTGCCAACATCCGTTCATATAAAACACATATGTGCATATTTTAAAATTTTGTCAACATAAAGGTATTTGTCAAGGTAGAAGGATAGAAGGTATTTTCATTTAATACTTTGTCAGTTTGATATAACTTTTAAAACGTTAAGACATATGTATATGTATGTGGGCCTATCCTTGTACACTTGCGGGGAACTCTGAATGCTGGGGGTAAGCTTGCCTTCAGCCAAGGGGTGGTAGTGGTTTCCTGCCATTAACTTCCTGTTGCCTGCTTGACTTCTTGGTTCTTCCATCACTCTTCATTTTGCACAAATGAGCATTTATACATATATATGTTTCTTATGTCCCCTCTTTTTTACGTGATAGGTAGTAGAGTAAAGATAATCTTTGCCCTTTGTGCAAGTGTTTTCACAGGGTTGATCCTTAGAAGTACATCTACTGTGTCATAAGCAGCATGCATTTTTCATTTTAACAGCTACCACAAATTGCCCTCTAGAGTGGCTGGGTCTGTTTACACTCCCATGGGTAGTGCATGAGAGTATGTTTCCCTATCCCTGGTCAACACTTGACATTAACAGACTTAAACATTTTTTCCCTTCTGGTGGGTGAAAAGTAGTTTTTTTATTTCAGTATTTTAAAAATGTGTATTCCCCAGATTACTAGTGAGGTTGAGTTTGTTTTTTTCCATATATTAAATTTTCCATTTGAATTTCTTCTTCAGTAAATTGTCTTTTTGCCCATTTTTCTGTTGTGTTGTCTTTTTCCTATTACTTGAAATATTTCTTTATGCAATGCTTGCGGTTGTAGGCTCAAGAGTTGATCTTATTCATGTTGAACTATTCCTAGTTTAGAAAGAGCATTTGTTGAGTTTAATTGGTTGTATTTTCAATTTCAAATAATATTATTTGACCTATTGAAATAAGGCACCTGCAATTGTAAGAAGGTTAAAAAAGCAGAGCAGTTAAATATTTAATGGGCAAGAGGAATGATGCCATGGTGGGGCTTTTCAAAACATGTTTAGAGGACTGCTGGTAAAAACAGGGGGAGTGTTTAGGAGTGTGAAGTCAGTTTTAGAAAATAGGCTGAAGCTTTGTGCAAGGCCTTGGGGAGTGGTGTTGAGGGATTTGAGCTTTACTGGTGAGATGGAACCACTGCAGAATGATGAGTAAAGGATAACTGTAGAATTTAAGAAAATTAATATGATGGTGTGGTGAAGAAAGAATAAAATAAAGCAAGGGCAAGACTTAGATACCCAGGGGTGAGATGAACTGGGCCTGAAATCAACTTTTGCTATAGTGACCCTAATGACAAAGAAAAGAAGAAAGGTAGTCAATCAAACTAATATGATTCTTTGATGAGCTGAGATTTAGAAAGAATATCTTTAAAAGGAAAGAAGTATGCCTATTCAAGTATTAATATAAATACTAGCATGTCACAGGCTTGAGGAACTGTGTCAGGAAGGCTAAAATTAAAAATGGGTTACAAATAATGTCCAAACTGTGCAAAGTGAAAATTTTAATTATGACAAGATCAAGACTATATATGGGGTCTTTTCTCTGGGCAAATGGTGTAATGTTGCTGGATGACACAGAGATAGCACACCTCATCAACTTTTATTGTGCTTTCAATTGACAATGTAAGGGAGAATGATTTTCAGAATGAAGGTGGGATGTGGAGTAGTACAAATATGGTAACTGAAGACAGTTCAGAATGGAATTCTAATTCTAATGTCAGTTTCACAAACTGCAAATCAATGATGTTAATGCTATTTCTGGGCAAGATCCTAGTTTAGCCCACAAAAGCGATTACTTATGGGCTGCCAGAAAAGGAAATGGGAATCATTAGGCCTCTACATAGGTCATGTAAAAACATGACAGACTGACATTTTCTTCTTCATAGGTTTATAAACTTTGTAGATTAAAGAGGTGTTACCTAAAAGGAGCACTAATAATGAGGAGGTATCACAAATCAGAGACAAATTGACACAGGATGGGATGAACATGGGATATTTAGTCTGGAGGAAAAAAAGACTTAGAACATGATGGCTAATGTCGAGATTGAGAAGGACCATTACATGGAAGAGAGACATCATCTGTGGGCCCCTAGAGGGCAAAAACAAAGGCCAATGAGTAAGAGTTATATGGGCCTAGGATGGGGCTCAGTATGAGGAAGAACTTTCTAACCATTTACATTGTCCAGTAGTGCAATGGGTTGCTTGCAAAGAGAGTGAATTCCCCATCATTGCAAGTGTTCAAGCAGAAGTGAGTCAATCAATTTTTTGGGAAATGTAGAAGAAATTTACGTGTTATTGTATGGTTGACTCTAAAGTCCCTTCTGATTTTGAGAGTCTATGAACCTAGGACAATGTTTGTGCAAATGAGAAAGAGTGGGTTGGAAAATGCAGAGAGAGTGATGATATAGCTAACTGGTTGGAAGGAATTGCAAGAAGATAAGAGGATAGAAACCTAGATTGCCCAAAGAAGAAAAGATAGTCCTGTAGTCTTAAAGTTGAGAGGAAGAATCCATCATCTTCTTAGCCCTGAGGATCAGGGTCATCCCAAAAGTGGTGTGGGGCTGCCCAAGAAAATTACACTTCAAAGGAGGCTGTAAATCAACATCTCTCATAGGACCCTTGGGAGTATCATTAAGGACAAACAATTCAAAATAGAATTTTAATGTTCAGAGAAGAGGAGTGCAGTGTGCCAACCAACTGGGTCCTTTCCCTAAATGGGGCCCAAGTTACAGAAGTTTTGAGAACCACAGGCAAGTTTAGGGAGCAAGACAAATCCTTGGCAGCAGGCCCAGGCACAGGCCAGGGAAACAAAGTCAAAGAGCTGGAACAAGAAAGGAGGTGGAATAATAGAAGAGGGAAGAAAGATAAGGACAAAATGAACAGGGAATTTACCACCAATGCACAATTGCCGGGGATCAGAAGACAGGGGCACCTACTTCAGCTGTGCCGCCAACTTCCTGAGTGACCTTGTACATGTCATTTCACCTCTCTGCCTCCTCCCTACTACCAAATGTAGGCATCCTGTTAGCCTAAAAGTCCTTTGGGCTTTAGGGAAGAAAATAGCCTCAGAAGTTTAAGAGTTGTCTGCATGCATGTGGAGTGTTTGCACTTGTTTCCCTATTTTCACCGTTGAGGGAGGGAGACCTGGTAGGAGGGGAGACAGGAGGGAAGAAAAGGTGAAAAGATACTGTGGCCGAAGTCGCTCGGCTCTGCCTCATTTTCCTAGAACCCTGGGGGCGGGAATTTGGCAAAGGGCACGTACCTGGAGCCCTTCAACCAGCCCGGCACCCAAGAGCCGAGTGAGCACCCTCAGGCTCTGCTATCCCTTCAGCAAATCCCATTGCAGAATCCAGGGAAGAAAAGCGAAGCACGCCCCTCCCCCACTAGATGGCACTGAAACGCCTCGTTCGCGATTTTCAAAATGCAGGAAGGAGGGGGAAAAAAAGACAAAAAGAATATGGTGGAGGTGCGCTCATTTTGGTTCACGAATCCTGGTGTACAAAGCAGGGTGCCGGGCACTTTTTCTCCCCAGTAGCTCCGACAACTGCGGGCCCTGGGCTTCGGAATGACTGTGAAAGTGAGGGGTGAGCATTAGAGTGAAAAACCCAGGCGTTGGACCTGGGAAGAAGGCCCCAGCCTTTGCGGCGCTGTTTCACGTGAGCGAAACAGAGGAGGCGAGGATGAAGCAGGGCTCGCCTGGGTCCCACCCGCTGGTCTCGGGCGAACTCACGACCTCCCAGAGCCTCCGCAGAACCTAAATCCCGCCGCCACACAGAGATAAGGACAAATCCTGCACCGAGGTTTCATTTTACCCCACCTCCTCTCCTCAAAGCCCCGAATGTATCCCCCCGCCCCCACACTATTAAAATTCTCTTCCTCTTGTCTTTAATGATTTAGTCAAATTTCTTCTTTCTTTTCCTGCTGAGGAGGGAGGACAGGTGGAGGGTAGGGTGTGTGTCGGGGTGTCTGGCGCCGGCTTGGGTCTGGACTGGGGCTGGTGGTGCTGGCCCAGCCGACGCTCTCAGTCCGGGGTGGAAACGCCTTAACGCCTGTGGCTTTCTGGGGAAAACAAAGATCAAATACAATCCAAGACATCTGCGACCGAAGCCGGGAACGCTCGATCCCTCTGAATGCAGACTCCCGCAAAAAGCAGTCTTTTCTTTAAAGAGCTGGGGTCGATTCGAGGGAATTTTCCACCACTGAAAAAGAGAGAAACATGAGCTGTAGGCAACACACCTAAATATAGAATAATGCATGTAAACCTGTTACATACCACATATATGTATATGTGCATAAATATGGATGTAGTTGGACATGTATCTATCTAGACACCATTGACTTGCCTGGTAAAAGAATAAGGCTTGCACACTTCGTGCCTGGGAAATGGTGCCATTTATCTTTAAGGAGGCTAGAAAAATAAGAGATGAGGCTCACGTTGCACGGATGACATCACTAGCTTTTGGCTGCGCGCTCCGTGTTCTCGTCTGTGGGCTTTAGCCAAGGCTGCAGCGCCCGGCGCCTGAGAGAGCGTGGCAGCGGCTTCCTCCCGGCGCCTGCAGCCGGGAGATGCGATTTCTCGAGTCCTCCGGGCGCAGGCTGGACGCTCGCTTTTCCCCAGCACCCGCCGAGTCCACGAAGCCTGGGGGCGGCTGCCGCTAAAAGAGGCCGGGAGGGGAAGCCGACCGACCCTGCCTCCCTTCCCCCCACCCTCGCCCCGTTCACCTCGGCGACCACTGCACACCGGGAGCCTGACCCGGGGACGCCGAGGCCGGGATTTTCTGCATGCTGTCGAGTGAGCCGGCATCCCGGCCTCTGGGTGGGCTGCGAAGAAAATGGTGCAGTCTGAGAGCAACTGACCCCACTTGGGCAGAGCAGACGGGGTGCTAGAGTGCCAGGGGCTCAGGTGGCGGGAGAAGGGGACGAATTGCTTCGAGGGGCCAGGACTGGTGTTTTTCTCGGTGCCTGCAGCATTTTCTTTGCACATGGGCAGCACGTTCCCGGGGTTACCTGGGAGCCAGATGAAGTGAGGCGGAGGCGTCGCGAGAGAGGCGGGTCAGGAGGCGGCGGGGTGGACACTCCAGGAAGAAGACAGCGCGGGGGAAAGCAGCATGAAGCCCGGGGGCCTGGCTGAGGGGCCGGCTGTGTGCGGCGACCGCGCGACCTGTCCATGGTGTTGAAGGCGCCGTGCGCCCCGCTCCGCGCGCCCCGCGCCGTGCGCCCTGCCGGGTGCGTCCTCTTCGGCGCATCCCGCCCCACGCGCCCGCCAGCTGCCGCCCTGTCTCCGCAGACCCCGGGCCCAGGCTAGTCCGGGAACGCCGCCCGGGTGACTGTGCCGTCCGCTTGAGGGGCCGCCTGAATGGCGAGGCCGGAGGCGGGCAGCTGGGGAGCTAGAGGAGAAAGGTCGGCGGAGACCGCGCGCCCGCTGGGAGCCCGCCTTTGAGCGCAGCGCCCGGCAGACAGAGCAAAGGACCTGCTGGTGACCAGAGGACGGGGATTTTTAAAAGACCCAACCAGCCCAGAGAGGAAAGAACATTTCTGGTTGCGCGCCCCGGGTCTTAGCTTGCAGACGGAAGGGGGAGACCCAGGCGGGACTCAGGGGCAGCCGGCCTGCCATCTGGAGATTCCCCTCGCCGCCCGGCCGCGTCAGGAGGGTTTCAGTTCATCCTGTGGGCAAGTGGCTCCTCAGGACTGCGCTCCCAACCCCCGCCTTAAGGCGAATCGGTCCGGTCGGCACTCTGCACAAAGGAGCCCCAGAAGCCCCCACCGCGGCAGAGGGCACTCAGTATTTAGTTTCCGGCCCGAGGGCAGAGGCTCCTGAATTCAGCCGGGCCGCGCGCTGAGGCGGCCGGCCCGGAGCAGTCGCTTCCTGCGGGACCGGGAGGAGACGGGAGGCGGCTGTGCCGGCCTCGGCCGCCGCCGGAGGCTGCACCTGCCCCGGAGGATGCCCAGGAGCCCGCGGGAGCTTATCCGGATCAGAACTTTGTAGTCCGCCCGTCCCCCCGCAGTCCCTGGGCCACCGGTAGGCGGGGGCCGCGTGTACCGTGGGGGCTTCGCCGCGCGAGCCTCTCCTCCTGCTCCCCCCCACCCCCGGCTCGGCCGCCCGCCGCTTTGTTTCGGGCGCGCGGAGGGAAGGCGAGGCTGCGGCGGAACATGCCCATGGTGTAGCGGCCAGGCGGAGGCATGGCTGCCGGAAGGTTACTGCTCTACACGGGCCTCTCGCTAGCTCTCTGCGCCCTCGGCATGCTGGCCGTGGCCATCTGTTCGGACCACTGGTACGAGACGGACGCCAGGAAGCACAGGGACAGGTGCAAGGCCTTCAACACCCGCCGGGTCGACCCAGGCTTCATTTATAACAACAACAACAACTTGCCGCTCCGGGCGAGCCGCTCGCGCCTGGACCGCTGGGAGGGGAAACTCCTCCGGGCCCGGAATCGCCGGCAGCTCTTCGCCATGAGCCCGGTTGACGAGTGCAGCCGGCAGTACAACTCCACCAACATGGGCCTCTGGAGGAAGTGCCACCGGCAGGGCTTCGACCCCGAGATCGCTGCCCTCATTCGAAAAGGTAAGGGCGAGGCGCTAGGCGTGGCGCTGCGGAGAGCCCGGCGCTCTGGGCCGCGCGGCCCCTGGCCTCTCTTCCTTCGGCCCCGGGGACCGCCGGCCTGGCTTTCGGGTCTCCTGGTTTCAGCAGGTCCAGTTATCCAGGCCTGGCTGAGCCTTGGAGTGGCCAGAACTTGCCTCCCAATAGCCGGCAATGGAGCGTGGAGCGTGGCGGAGGCTTACCGGGGCCTCTGGTCTTGAGCTTGTCTGTTGGGATTCCGGTGGAATCTCATGGTCAGAGGTTTTTAGCCAGGATAATGCTTCATCAGCTGCTGGGAAGAGAGAGGATCTCAGCACGTTGTACTGTAAGCAGAAGAAGCCCTTTAAGAGTGAGAAGTCGACAGACTCCTCATTCTAACCTTTGTTTTAGATGTTGAACTGATTCGTCAAGGGAAATTGGGGGGATGGGGTGGGCATCTCACAGGGAAGGCCAGAAACGTTTGCTAAGTGCTACAATATACCAGGCTTGGTGCGGGCATTGGTCATATAAGCATCAATAAATAACAGCCCCTGCCTTATCACAGCTTAAAGCCTGTTGGCCAGTGGCATCATATCACAGCTCTTTATTTCTCCTGAGAAATTGGTTGACAAAAGTGACTTGGGTGCACTGAATATTAGAAGAGTCTAATAAGCACAAAAAAGTAGTTCTTTGGGCAACAACAAGGTGGGCCCTTCAGAGGGAAAAATACTATTTTGGAAGACATAAAAATACCAAATTATATACCAAAACAGAAACCAACTGCATTTGTTAATGATAAAAATTTGATACTTTAATCTTATCGAATAATAAAGTAAAAACATTCTGCTTACCGGATGCAGTTTGGAAATTTTGTATGATTTATTCTTTGGACACCATCATATTCCATCAAGACACTGAAATACCATGTGGACTGTATTAACATTATTCTGAAGAAGGGAATATATTCTCTTTTATGGTAGCTGCACTCTGAGAAGATGTGTTACAGATTTTATGAGTCTTGTGTTTTTCACCTGTTTCACTCTCTTTATTTATTAAAAGCTGATGACAAGGTGAAAACAATGCTATTTGCAAAGTGCTTTGAGGCCAAGATATAAAACAGTTCTTAATATCTTTTAATATTATGATGCAGTGAGGTTTGCTGTTGTTTTTTTAAATGATATTTGTGAAAACCGATCTTATCCTTTGATTTATGAAGAGTGTTGAAGTTCATCAAAATTGTTAATTTGGACAAAAAAGTCAATTGTTTAAAAATGACACAGTGGGTATGGTCTAGATGGCCAGTACCAATTTAGGTGTTTTGTAGCTGCTGTAGAATGAATAGGGATTTTAGCTGATTTAGTTTTGGGTGTGTTAGTACCTCAAACATATTTGCTTCATGATTAGGCTCTTATCAGAGCAGGGTGACCCATTTGCAGCTCTACAACTTTATAAAGATGTATAAGATAGTTTAAAGGATTCCAGAGAACAACTTGGATTTGGATTTAGAAGTAGGAAAATGAGAGGAAGTAGAATAGTTGTTGTAAATGGATGAGTTTATAACAATTTTTGGATTCATGAGATGTTATTTTATTGTCATTTTCTATTTTCTTTAAAGTTGAAGGGGTGGGAAGTAAGCTGTCATAGGAGAAAGAATTCATGTTAATTATGACTGAGAAATATTGGCAGGATTTGCTGAAGGACATTCTTGAATTTCCTTCCTTGAGTGTCTAGAACCAGATCAGTATCCTTCTTTCTGGTATTGCTTAACCCCACTTAGGTGGGGAGGAGCATGGAATTCATGGCTTCTGGTGGTTTCATTCAGTGCTTTGATTCCATGTTGCTCTCACTGGCAGTCCAGCTAGAAAGGTTGACTTGGTCTATGCACCAGAGGGATTGGTTACCATAGTGACATGTTCTTCCGGTGAAGCTGGAAACACAGTGACAGGGAGAGGGATAAGGGAAGAATGTACAACATTTTGACTTTGTATCGACTGATTTTTAATTGCAGCAACAGAAAATGGACACAGCATGGCACCGGGGATTGAATACACTGATACCTAGAGTTGGCAGGGCATTGTATCTCACTTGAACTAATGGAAATGCTGTTCCCCATCACCCAAAATACAGCAATCACTGTCAGCTGCAAGTACCCGGTTACCATGGCCATTTCTGTCCATTTGACATTCCTGTTAGGTATTATTGAGATAGATGGCATGCCATGCTTACAAATCTTGAGAGACTTAAGGTCACAGTCTTCATTTTTAACATCAAAACATACTCTTTGAAAACCAGATCTTCTTTTCTAAGCAGCAGTAAACACATTTTGGAAATAAGTGCATCTTATATTAGCAGAATTCACAAACAACACATATAGAATGCAATTCTAGATTTAATCAATGTTCTTTGTAGGTGGGCAGATTTTATAAGGCAGTTAGAAAAGAAGCCGATATCCCTATCTTTAAATTTAGGGCATTTTAAGATCAGACGAGATCGGGCGCGTTGACGGTGGTATGGCCAGAGACTAGGGCATTTTAGAGAAAGATATTTGTCTCATATTTTTCATTAGCAGCCTCAAAAGATACCTTAGACATTTGTCTTTTTTGAAACATCTTCTTAGATTAAAATTTTGGAGGATATGTGTTGGGCAAGGGAAAAGGGAAATCAGTGAAAAGACTGTTTAAAATCTGTCAATATTATGGGGAAATTAGAGATTTATCTCGATGATCGTGTAGCCCCAAAGCACTCAGTCATTTGTTTAATCAATGTTCACTACATCAGAAAGTGCTGTTTGCGCATTTAAAAAGAAAACAAAAACCCCATGATTAATAAGAAAAGCAAAAGTCAAATCTATATCTAATTTGAAGAGAAAGTCCTTTGGATTCATGTTCTTTGTGAAATCCATTTTCTTCAATGTTTTGCTGCAATGGCTATAAACACAAGTATGCATTTCTGGCTACTGTGTATTTATTTGTTTGCCTTATTGAACTGTAAGTTCCTGAAGGGCAGGAGGGACAATCATTTATAAAATACAGCCACCAGACTTGGGAAGTAGCTCATACAAATTAGGTTCATGGAAATGTGTCCATCAAGAGCTTATTCTAATTGTAGGAATTCTTGTGTAGGAATCCAAATATAAGATAAGTGAGAAAATTGTGATTTAAAAAAATGGAACCAGTGTGGCTATCAGGCCATATTAATATTGTGACAGGTGCTACATACTATACCAAAGGAAGATTTCCTGAGCAAAAGCTTTGCCAAGGAATAAGGGAAACCCAAAACACTTTTTTGGATAACATATGTCACTAAAGAGACACACACTACCCACAGTCATTATTTTTCATATTATATAAGATTTTGTTGATTTGCTTCTTAGAAGTAAGACTGGGTAGAGGGTGCAGCAAGGGCATATTACCCTAAATTCCCATTGAAGGTTCCATGAAGAGTTTTCAATCATGTCATCTTGTCTTGCTTTTAAACCTCAACCTTGACTCACTGGTAAGTCACTGTAAGCACTGGGGACAGATCAATGACAGGATCAGTTTCTGAAATACAAGAGACTTCCAGACTCATAGGAGGAGCAGCTACAAGTAGGATTTTGTTCCAGGGAACTCTAAGGGAACATATATATTCTTTGGTTTGTACTGAAATGCTGTGTTGATATTGCTTGAAATATAAGTCATCCTTCAACTGGGACTCTTGAGAGATTTTTTGTTATTTAAAACTATGCCTTATAATAGAATTTGACCTAAAGAGTTTTCATTATCATAGAGTGGCTATCAGTATTCTGAATATTATTTTAATAAAACATTGAACATATTTAAAACTAATGTAATCCACAGCTATTTACTGCATATGTATTGTGTGATGGTTACACATTGCTAGGATAAAGGGATGAATAAGACATTGTCCTTAAGATTATTAGCATCACAGGGATGTAGACAAATATTTACAACTGGATGATGAGAGCAACAACAGAAACAGATTCAGGGAAACAGAAGAGGTACTGGTCAATTCTGTCAGCAGTGGAACGAAGTAAGGTGGGGAGGGAAACGGTGCTCTGAGGAAATGAAACCTGAACAAGATTTTGAAGAAGTTTAGAGGTGGAGCGAGAAGGAAGGGGTTTTCAGGCAGAGGGGCCAACACAGCCAAAGGCATGGAGGTGTGAGAGGGCAGTTCCGCCTTGTTAATGCTGATTCCCTGGGTGAGGGGGAGGAGCAGAAGGGGGAATGGAGAGCAGGCAAGGGTCAAGTCAAGGACCTTGTGTGCTATAGCTGTGCTGTCCAGTAGGGTAGCCACTAGCCACATGGGGCTATTTACATTTAAAATGACCAAAATTAAATAAAATTAAAAATTCAGTTCCTCAGTCACACCACCAATGCTCAATAGCCACTAGCTGATGATTGGGGAGAGGAGGCCCGTGACCAAGTGGGCAGATATCTGGGTGGGGATGGGAGAGGGTGGGATAAGGAGATGCTTTTTGAGCACCTGCTGTGTGCAGAGCCCTTTGCTAGCTGTTGTGGAATAACTTGGTTTCCTGAGTTCATTGTCACATGTAGTTGAATCAGGCTCTTCCTTAGGAGGTCACATCTGTATCACCTCGATCAGGGATCAACTGGTCTGGAAACTCAGGGGTGAGCTCTTTTTATTGAGTCAATAATGACAAGAGCCTTATTTCTATTTCAGAAGGTCAGTTTATTCATTCCTTTATAGTAGGGTCTGTAAGGATCAATTAAACTGGCAGTTAAAAAATATTTTTTCTCTCTTTTCTATTAGTAGGTAATCCTAAGGTCCTCATGTAGAATCCTAAACATCCTCTAGGTTAGTTTGACCTTTTGCCTCCAACCTCTACATACACACATATATACCTAGACATTAGATGTTAGAGTGACAAATGTTTATTTAGATGCAGATACTTTCCTAACTCCTTATCACAAGCAGTAAATAGAGAGAGAGGGGAGTGTGTGACTTAGTGAATGACTAGACTTTGGAAATATTATTCAAATGTCTTGATTGGATGTATACTGTTTTTGAGAGAATGCATACTTTTTAAAAAGGGCTCAGTTGCCCCATATGTAAAATAATGGGTTTGCTTTGTGTAAACTCCAAGCCCTTTCCCATGCTAACCTTTGATGAAAAAGGTAGATTTAGGTGATAGAGAGTAAATATAATAGGTAAATGGATGAGAGAGAGTGAAAAGGAGGGGAAGGGAATGGGGAAGAATGGAAGAGAGAAACAGAGAGCAAGAGTGGGAGGCAAAGAAAGACGTTTTTGAAGGGATCCCTGGGTGCTAGTTTGTAATAGGAAGAGGTAAAAAACAAAGCAGTTAATTTCTTACTAATATGCAATGATGTAATAAAAATTACATTGAAATCACCTTGTAGATTGGGGTTCTACAATTAAAAAAAATTTTTAATTCTACAATTAAAAAAAAAAACTTTGTAGAGAAAGGAGCTACATTATCAACCAATGTGTTGAATACTTCATAGCCAAAGATCTTCATTCATTCAGCACATATTTTGAGCGCCTACTCAGGTGTGCTTGGGGTACAGATGTTAATAAAACAGACAAAATACTGCCCTCATGGGGCTTACATTTAAACATTTTTTTGAGCATTGTATCTATATTTTCTTTTTCTAAACAAAACTTTTAAAGAGTACCAATATATAAAACAAGTGAAAGTAATAATTGTGTGTTGAAAGATACTTCATTGTATTTATTCTAAAAATGTTTATCAAGTACCATGTCAGGCACATTACTTGGAGTTAAGAATCCTGAGTGAAATCTGTAGTTCCTGTTCTCAAGAAAGAAACGATATAAGGGAGGAAGTATACAAGTAAGCTAACAAATACAAGCCATGTGATTGGATCTATGAGAGATTTATGTGCTGGGGGAATGGGTGATTCTTGGACATCCTCTAGGAGCAGTTGGGAGATTTTGCAGAGGAGGGAACATCAATTCTGAGTAGGTAATACTTACCTAGTCTGCTTTCCACCCATCCTTGTCTCCCAGTCTCCCATTACTTATCCCAAGGGGCAACCATTGCTACCAGATTTTTCTAAATCATTCCAGGGATATTCTTCTATCCATCGATATTTTAAAACAATAGCAAGTATAAATATAAGGCACGCAATGAGCAGGTGATTTAAGGATGAAAAAAGTTTAATTTTTGTAAGTTTGTATGCATGAAGATGGCATTTAAGGAATCAGTAGGAATCATAGACAGGTGCTGTTTAGCCTGAGCAGAAGCTGCTGTTGACATTCAAAGAAGCTTGACAGATTTGCTGCTTTTATGGGAGACTGCAGTATCTGAATTATTTCAATCGATTTTTTTTTGGCGTCAAAGTATTTTGCCAAGAAAAGGCAATTTACTTTATATTAGGTCATCTTCATAAATTTATATCATTTCCTGCTTTTTAAAAATGCCCTGCTGTTCTATATTCTGAACCTCACTCTGTTGGACACTTTATTTGCTCTAGTGCTTCTCTCATTCAGTTTTACCCTGAGTTTCTCTTCATCTTTATAATAGCTCTTCTATTTAGCCAACACAACTCCTATTCCCCAAGGCTTGGACTATTTTGCAGACCTGGATGGGAGAGGATTTTTTTCTTCCTTAAAGAAGCTCTGCTGTATGCTACCGTAAGGGACCTGGCACAACATTTGGAGAGCAACTGGGCACTATCTCATGGGGTTGAAGACATGCATACCCTTACCCTGGCACTTCTACCTCTGATCATATACTCATAAGTACATGCAGCACGTCTGAGAGTGTCCATGGCATGCACCACTGTTTGTAATAGCAAAATAAATAAACAAACAAAAGGGAAAAACTTGAGTGTCCATTAATAGGAAAATAGATAATAAAAATGGTCTATGCATACAATGGAAACTATCACAGTATTTAAAATGAACATAATCGATCTACATGTTTCCAAATGGCTTAACATAAAATTTTAGTGAAAAAAAAAAAAAAAAGCCAGAATACAGTCAGAAAGTACATTAGATGTTACCAGGGGCTGAGGAGAAGAGAAATGGGGAGTTAATGCTTAATGGGTACAGAGTTTCTGTTTGGGGTGATGAAAATGTCTTGGTAATAGATGGTGGTGATAGTAGCACAACATTGGAAATGTAGTTAGTGCCACTGAATTGTACACCTAAAAATGGTTAAAATGACAAATTATAGGTTATGTGTGTGTGTGTGTGTGTTACTGTTTTAGTTTCCTGACTGCTAAAACAAAACTATGCAGTGGGTTGGCTTAAACAATGGGAATTCATTGACTCACAGTTTTGAGGCTAGGAGAAGTCCAAAATCAAGGTGTCATTAAGGTGATGCTTTCTCCCAGAAGACTGTGGCATTCTGGGGCTGGCTGCCAGCGATCCCTGGTCCTTGGCTTCTCAGGCACATGGCAGTGCATGGGGCAGCCTCACCGGGCTCCTCTGGGTTCCACTGGCTTCTGGCTGCTCCCTCTGGCTTCCTCTCTCTCTGAGGCCTTCCCTATAAGGCCTTCAGTAAAAGGATTAAGGTCCATCCTGGTATTGTTTACTCTTTAACTGAAGTAACCTCATCAAAAGGTCCTATTTACAAGGGTTCACACCCCCAGCAATGGATTTAAGTTTAAGAACATGTTTTTACTGAGGTACATAGCTCCAAGTTTTCATGTAAATAAGTACATTAAAAAAAAGTAGGGTGCAGAATGAAATGTAGAGTATAATGCTGTTTATATAAAGTTCAAAAACAGATAAAACAATATTAAATACTGTTTTTGGAAACATTTGCCTTATATAGACAAAAATTTGCATGGGACTGATAAACACAAAATGAAAGATAGTGTTTGTCTTTACCAAGAAAGGGAAAGATGGAATTGGGAAGAGTGCCAGGGAACTTCAAAAGCATTTTTGACATTTTATTTTCTAAAACACAAGCAAACAAACAAAAAACCAAAAAAGATCTGAAACAAAAATGGCTCATACATGTATGCACACCCAAGCTATATGGAAGTGCTTCAATTTTGTGAAAAACAAAACAAAACAAAACAAAAAAAACACGTTAAAATTTTATTCAGACAGTACTGTTCAGTGTACTGGCTACAGATTCTTTAAGGAAAATTTTGTTTTTGAGGCAGGCTGTGATTGATTTTTGTTAGTTGTAATAAGAAGCATTTAGAGAAGAGGAGAATCAGGTAATCCCTACCTGGCAGTTTTCACTGAAATTAGCTGACAGGGAGGGGTCTAAAAAGAACAAAATTATGTTTTATCTTCTTCTGATGTGGTATAAAGTAATAGTCCCCATGTTATTATAATGTTGTCCTACTCTATTTATAGAAACTATATCTAGAACAGAAAAGCCCCGTTAGAATTATAGCAAGGGTTCCATTTTTGCCAAACTGGGACTGATGTGACCAAGTGATCATAAAATTCCCAAGTGATTTCAGGGGATTCAGGCAGAAACAGAATAACTTCCATGCTCATGTCTCAGTAGCCACAGGACTGGAAGAGATGGCTAGATGCAGCCCCGGGGTTGGAGTGCATTTGAAAGGTCCCAGATGGGTGAGTTATGCTTCCTGATCTGCAGGGGAGTAGAGATGTTGCACTTCCTTGGGTGAATGACCTTCCATTTTGGAAAAGGCTGGCCTTTGTGTCTTCAACCTCTTCTCTCTCATTCCTTCCTATGTTTGCACAAATGAAACAGAAATTTATCTTGCTTGGCCCCTTGTTCTTTTTAATTGTGGTCTCACTCCTTTTCAGGCTTTCTCTTTCTTACCTTCACCTTCAGTGCTCTTTTAGACCCCTGCCTGTAGGCTTCCTCATCCATCCCCATCCCAGAACGGTTCCTTCTTTTTGAAAGCCTCACCTCTCTTGGCTTTGGAAGCATCATTCTTTCCTGGATCTGTTCCTGTCTCTCTCCTTTACTGCTTCTTTCTCAGTCTGTGTGGGTGTTCTCTAGGATTCCACTTTTTTTTTCACTCTTCACATTCTCCTCCAGCAATCTCATCCATGTCTTTGGTCGTTTTTATTCCTTTATGCTCATGACCTACTGCACTGGCAATCTCTAGCCCAGACTTTCCATCCAAGCATTTTGGCTATTGGACATCTCTACTTGGGTGTTCCATGGATCCAAAAAGACTTACTTTCTCTCCTCCCCCAGACTCATTCCTCCTTCATTTTCCTCCATCTTAGGGAATGGCATCACTGCCTCTATACTTGCTTAAGCCAAAAACTTGACTGTCATCCTTGAGGCTCTCTTCTTTCCTACCCTACTCATCCAAGCAGTGAACAAGTTACTTTTGTCCCCGACAGCTTTTATGCCCACCCCTTGTTTAAGACTGCTATTGCTGTTAGGTCCTCATCACTTTTTGCCTGGACTCTTGGAGCACTCTGTTTGGTTTCCCTGCCTCTAGTTGCATCTCTTCCCATTGTTTTCTGTTCAAAGTGATTTTTCTTAGATGTAAATATAATCATGTTATCACTTTGCTTGGAACTTTTCAGTGGCTCCCCATGGCCTACCAAAGAGGATAAGGTCCATAATCGTCACTATGGCACCACAACCTGGCACCATGCCCCACCCCCATCTCTCCATCTCATTTTTCATACCTCTCTCCACACCTGTACACTCTGCTCTAGGCATGATGAAGGACTCCAAGGTCCCCGAAAAGGTTAAGTTATTTTATGTCTTGGAAAACTTTGCTTATGATGTTTCCTTCATCTGGAACCCCCTTCTCTTCCTTGCCCCTACGCCCTAGCCTGTCTGGCTAACACCTGCTTATTCTTTAGGAATTAGTTTAAGGGCTCCTCCTTCTCCTAGTCTTCCTTGATATTCTCCCATCCCCATCTCTTGGGCAGAATCCCCTTCTCCCTCCTTTAGTTTCCACCACACACCAAATATACTTCCCTCCTAGTACTGTAAAATTTCATTCTATCTCTTCGCTTACCCCATATATTTCTATCCTTTTTGAGACCAGGAACTATTTCTTATTCATCATCAACAGTGTTTGCATAATGCTTGGACATAATGCATGGGCTGTAACAGGTATTTAATAAATATTTGTTGAATGAATGAAGGTTTATCTCTGGAAATCTCATTTAAAGAGGCTCAATTTCATTGGACTAGGGAGACTCACTATTAAAAGGAACCCTGTGAATTTGTACTGTATATGCTAAACTTCAATTTATTTCCTTAAAAAATTTTTTTTTCTTAAAGCACTTATATTTCTGATTCACAAGAGAATTTTAAGTCCGGTCTAGTCCACATTTCCTATATTAGACCTCTTCATTATGATCTTGCCCACTTTCCCTAGCTCTTCATGCCTTTCCATAGCATCATTGGATAAAGAGAAAGCTGCTCTCATTTCGTGCTCCTGTCATGGATATAAGAATTTCCACTTTACCCTCTGGGCCCTTTATTGGCATATCTGAAATCTGATAACTCCAACCACTCCCTCAGGACCCATATCCAAGTTTCACAATATTTATTTTCAGGAATTTCTTCAGATTGTCTCAGTGAAGCCTCCCTCTCAACTCTTCATTTAGGGTGGTCTCCTTAAATCTCCTCTAGTAGTGATTTTGGCAAAATAATGACTGGAAGATAGAGGCTGTGCCTTCTGTAACTACCTCCTCTCTGGTTCATACCTCAGTTCACTTTTCATATCTTTCAAAGGAGTTAATGTGCTTAGAAAAACATGGCAAGGGTTCTATCTCCAAGTCTCTGATGTATCTGGCACCATTGTGGCTGGTGAACGTTACCCACAGGAAACATCCATTCTCTTCAGGGGAACGTGGGGAGAGAAAGATGTCATGGCCAGCCAGCACATCTGCGCTTAGGAAGACCACCAAATCCCATTTCAGCCATGCATGTGAGAGATCTTGTTGCTCAGGGTCTCACCAAAAAGCTGATTCTTTCCTGAAATGACAAACTACTGTTTTCAGACTGGGTCATCTCACAGTCAAGATTTTAAGGACTTCTCCTTTAGCCATAAATCTAATAAGAGCATAGACCATTGCCACGTAATTTGGATAAGTAGAGTAATTCTTTTTTCTTTCAGCAGATAAAAACAGATGTTGCTGCATTTCTTGACTCTTTAAACTATGTTAAAAAATGATTCATATCAGGAAAATAATTCCTGTATTTATATTAGTTAAAATCTATGCTATTTAATAGAGAAATGTATATATTTATTCATCTGTGTTTACTTTTTAGTTTTTAATTGTTTATATTTTCAATTATTAAATGTACAAATAAAGTTAAGAGAAAAAAAAAATCTATGCTAGGTAAACTGAAAAGCTGATTTCCCACACCTTCAGCCCAGGATACATAAAGTGCTACAGGTCAGGATTCAGGTTGTACATTCAGTAGTAGCCATTGGGTAAGCATTGCAGTTAAACTTGAGTTTTAAAGAATTGGCTTTAATTGTAAAAATTTAATAAAAAGTTTTGATTAGTTATTTAGTAATAGTTGTTAGCATCATAAAAATGGTGGATAATACTTACCCTGGAAAACTGTTTCTTGTTGTATATGTTTATTTTAAGCTATAGGGACCCTGCGGTGTTTTTGAACTGGAAGGTGGCATTTAATCTCTTTGGGTCAGCAGAGTTGTTAACATTTTAAAGAAGGGCTTTTATGCTTCTATGCTGCAGCATGCCTGTATCAGCTTTTATTACACATATCCGTAGTGGTGTGTGGCTGGCTGGGTGCTTGTAGATCAATAGGCTGCTATAAAGGGAGATGCATCAGAGACCATAATGGCTTCTTCAAAGAAGACAGCACGTCTCTAGGTAGCGAGTTGCATTTAGGAACAACAGCATCACCTCTGTATTGAGGTCCTTTTTGTTTAGAAGGAAGGGATAGAGTCTCCAAGTGATGAGTCATATAATAATGACTTTAACATGCTAAACATACAAGAGGTCTTTTGTCCACTCTTATAGCTGAAATCAAAACAAATTTAGTTTGTTTTAATGGAAAAGTTCCCAGATGGAAGAAAGACAAGCAAAGATTCCCTTGCTGTCAAATACTACTTGATTGTGGTTGTTTTTGGTTTGTCCTGTTAACTAAAAAATCCTCTTGTAATCTGAACACCAACTTTTAGAAAACTTGTATGGGCTTAGATACAGCATCAGTGATCCAAGCTCTGAGGAAGTGGGAAAGGTAGAAGTCCTGAAAACAAAGTGAAATGAATTGGGAGTGGGGGAAAGTTACAGGAGATAACACAAAGCTCCTAGGCTAAGGTTCTTGATTTGAAGGCTGGGGACACACGGAGTCTTTGGCTATACCTGTGCTGAGTATACTTATGTAAAAGTGAGGTCCTATGGATATGGGATGAGACAGGATGGTGACTTTTTCCAATGGGGTTATGATTTCTACTCCATACTCCTCCTTCATGATGCATGAATAAATCACACAGATTATACATTAATTTATTCCATAAGTATTTAGTAAATACTTATATGTCAGGCTTTATACTTGGGGCTTAGGGTACAATAGTGCACCAAATAGGCAAAGCCACCTGCCCACATGGAGCTTATATTCCAGTGAGGGTAAACAGGCAATAAAAAGATAAGTAAAAATATGTAACACGTTATATGTGATTAGTGCTTTGGAGACAAAACAAACCTTGGAAAAGGGATATGAAATGTGAGGGGGCAGGGTTGAAGTTTAGATGGGGTGACTGGGGAATAGCTCACTAAGAAGGTAACTTCTTTTTTTTAAGGCGATTCCAGTGATTGAACCTGGGACCTCATACATGGAAAGCAGGTGCTCAAACCACTGAACTACACCCATTCCCCAAGAAGGTGACTTTTGAGTAAAGACCTGAAGGATGTAAAGGAACTAGCTATGGGGATATCTGGGGAAAGAAGATTTCAGGTAGAGAGAATAGCAAGAGCAGTGACCCTGATGTGGGAGAATGGCTAACACGTTGGAGAAACAACAAGGATGGCCGTGGTGGGTGAATGAGAGGACTTGTAGTAGGATATGATGTCAGAGAGTAAAGAGCTCTCTTATGTAGGATTTGAAGGTCATAGAGAGTAACATGAGAAGTCATTGTATGATTCTGAGTAGAAGAGTGACATGATTAGGTTTATATTTTGGAAGAATAACTCAGGTTGTTGGGTTGATAACAGATTATAATGGGCATGTACAGAAGCAAAAACGCAAGATGGATTAGATGGTGGCTAGAACTAGAGTGATGGGAGAGGAGATTGGATCTTGCATGTATTTTGAATGGAAAGTTATCAGGATTTGGTAGATGGATCAGATGCAGGGTGGGTAAGAAAAATAATAAAAGAAGACACTAAGGTTTTCGGCCTAAGGATCTGGTAGATCAGAGTTGCCATTAGATATGCCATGTATGATTCTAGAAGGATCTAGTTTGGGGGATCCACTATTATGGATGTGCTAACCTTTGAGATGCCTTTTGGATGCTTAAAGAAGATGTTAAGTAGTTGGTTAGATATATAGCTCTGAGGCTCAGGGGAGAGGGCTGGAGATGTAAATTTAGGAGTCATCAGTTTATGGTATTTAAAGTCATTAGTCTGGCTGACATCACCTAGAGAATGAATGTAAATAGAGAAGAGAAGACGTCCAAGGATTAAGCCCGGGGCACATTGAATTTATAGAGCTCTGGAAGATGAAGAGGAATCAGCAAAAAAGACTTAAATATCCAGTTCAGCAAGGGGAAAATCAGGAAAGTGTGGTGTCCCTGAAGCTAAGTGGAGAAAGTGTTTTAAGGAGAAGGACCAACTGTGTGAAATGTTGCTGATGGTCAAGTAAGATGAGGACTGGGCCTGGAACTTTGGATTTCACAATCTGGGGTCATTGATTTCAGTGATGGGAACAAAAACTTGACCAAAGTACATTCAAGATAGAATTGGAGCAGAGGAATTGGAGACAATGAGTTTAGACAACCCTTTAAGGAATTTCCATGTAGAAGTAAGGAGAGAAATGGTAGCTGGGTTGAGGAAGCTAGGTTGAAAGGCTTAAAACATTTTTTTTTTTTCTAATTGGAGAAATAGTGTATTTGTAGATTTATGGGAATGATCCAGTAGACAGTGAGAGACTTGAAGATGCAGAAAAAAAGAGAAGGGGAGGAATTGCTGGAGTAATTGCTAGAGAGAGTTAAGGCAGGAAGGAAAACAGAGAAATGGTGGAAGGAAAGGAATGTTGCCCAGGAAGAAGCACATATTTTAGGTGAGGCAGGAAGTGAAAATCCAAGACTGTCTTTCTTTGTGCAGGTCATCAAGCATCTTGCTCACACTACAAGCTTATGGTATACTTTGAGCAAAGAGCTTTCAGCTTCTTAGGAGAGAGTTTCTATAACATTCCAATATCTTATTATCATTGAGTATTTAATGTGGGTGTTCTGAAGGAAACAGTGGATTGGAGAATAAACCTTACTATGTTCTAGTTATGCATGGTGACTTTGCTTTCTGCTTTATTAAAAGGAACTATAGGTTGGAGTAGCCCAGCTAGTCTAAGGACCAGGTGGTTGGTGATTGGTTGGATATTCTGAGATGTTTTGCCCTTAGATGTTAGCTGGAATGTGATTGTGCCATGTCAGTGCTCTGAAAAACTTAAAGATGTTTCATTTTTTAAAAGATAGGACAGCTCATCATGGAACCTCTCTTACTAGCTGCTGCCTCCTGTAGGGAGCCTTTAAACAACAATTTCTGAAGTTTTTCATTTAATAGCATCACTCTAATTAGAATCTTAGGGTGCTTGGCTCTGATGACATTCAGGTCATTTTTGAGATAAAGCTGCTTTATTTTCAGGCTGAATAGTCACATTCTTGCCTTGTCATCCTAGAAATGCTGCACTGTGTCTGCATTTTAGAGCTTCTGATTAAATGACTGAATTGCTATGGTAGAGCAGAATTATTCTTCTTTGTCAATTATACTGTGAGTTTCTTTGGAAAATAAACCCCAAGAATTTCTGGTAACCTCTCAGCAACAAATATTTTCTATGATTAATGTAGAATTTGAAATCATAAAGCTTTCCTTTCTTGGGAAAAAAGTCTGACTATATTATGCAAAATTATGAGCCACATTAATAGGTGAGCACTTGTCTGCATGTCTTTTGAGAAGATGTGGATGTCATTAGCCTCTTTTATTTCTTCTCTGGGGATTATCAGGACTCAAAATTCTAAGAAAAACCATATATTCTATATACAGTTTTATAAAATATAGAGTATTCTATACTCTTTGTCTTTAGGCAAAGAGTAACAGGTGCAAATCAGTGGAGCAGGTGTTGTGTAATTTCACCTTTGTCTTCTACTCAGAAATAGGAGGGAAAACTAGGTCCCAATTTGGAAATGACTGGAGACGTGTCATTCACTGTTACCTATAATTGCCCTAATTTTGACTTTTTTCTTTATCCTTCTGGTTTGTGGTGGAGAGTATGTTTGGCTCCATCTGTAAGCAAGTAGTTTCTGAATTTACATAGCATGTCTTTCATGACCAATCTTATTTTTTCAAGCTCTTGAAATCTTAAGATTTTTCCCTTTTAGATTTTTGCCTCTCTCTTCTACAACTGTCTGAGTGTAAAGGTTTGTTCAATAGGTTGCTCTCCTCCCCAATCTTCTATCACCTACGTGCTTCCTTTCAGTGGCTGCTTATTCTCTCAGTTGTATCCATTTATCATTTTTTCCCCTACCAATCACATCCCGAGTCACCTTGCCAATAAGTGGGGCATGAAGGGCAGGTATGATTATTCCTATTTTCAGGTGGGGGAACACAAGACTCAAAAAGCTTCCTCATTTGTTACCTGGCTAGTGAGTAGTGGAACCACATTAAGACTATTGTCTTTTTCAGTGTTCTTTCAATCATCACACTCCTGGATGCCACCTCATGATGCTAGGTTGAATTGGAGATGTGCTTGCAATATTTTCCTGTTTTGTACTCCTACCTCTCCTTCATCATTGTATCTATAGGGTTGATCAGGTGGGTAGAGGGAGGTGCCAGTGCTGATGGTGGCCCTGGTCATCTGTAGCAGTTTGGCATTATTTATGAATTCCAAAAATAGATATTGGTTTATGCTTGTAAACTGGTCTGTTCTTCTGGGTGTGATTAAGTTATTATTAGCCTTTGATTGGGCCATGTCAGTAGGATGTTGACTCCCCGCCCCTTGGTGGGCGGGGACTCGGAGATAAAATTACATGGCAGAGCAGAGGAATTAGTTGGAGTTTTGATTTTGTAGTTTTAACGCTGGAGCCCGGGGAGGTAAGCACACAGAGGAGCTTGGTCGTCAGGCTGGAGACAAGCAAGCCCCGGGAAGAGAGAAACCCAGGAAGCCTGAACCCTTGCAGACATCGGCAGCCATCTTGCTCCAACATGTGGCAATAAACCTTGGCGAGGGAAGTAACTTATGCTTTATGGCCTGGTAACTGTAGGCTTCTACCCCAAATAAACACCCTTTTATAAATGCCAACAGATTTCTGGTAATTTGCATCAGCACCCCTTTGGCTGACTAATACATCATCCAAGCTGTATCTCTCCACAGTCCTTGATGGCCTCAGACAGGGTGTTTGGAGAGGAATAAACTCAGAACTATGTCCCATAGAACATGATTAGCCTATTGTCACATTCTTGCTCTGGCTTTTCACAATTAGCATTCCCCCAGATTTGAGGAGAAACAGTTTGACAGAGTAATATTACAGTATACATATTTTCCACACTATGCTTTAAATTGTATTATAGGTGAGATCATTGCCACTGAGTAGAGAATAAGTGGCTCTCTCTTCACCAAACTTATTTCCCTTTCCTTCTGAGTGCATAGCCAGAGTATTTCCCCAGGATCCCCTGCAGTTACATGTGACTATGTGACTGAGTTCTAGCAAGTGATATATGCCACTTCCATGCCTGCCCTACAAATTCTCCTGTGTGATGTTCTGCTTTCTCTCTTCTTCCATCTGCTGGCTGAATGACTTTGGAAGTCATGGGTTGAAGATGACAAAGCCTCAGGAAGCCCGAATCCCTGAATGACAGAAAACAGTGGCTTCCCACCTCTTTCTGGCCAACTGGACTTTAGTGAGCAAGAAATAAATTTCTTAGTTATGCTACTGAGATTTAAGAGTTTATTTATTACAGTAACTAGTATTTCATGATTTACCCTTGTATAGAATAATTTAATGCATCACTTTTCAACTCCAATATGAAAACCTATATTGCAGGTATCATTAAGATAATGTATAAACTGTCTACACTGAGGTTAGCACAATAAACGCTAGATCTTTCTTCCAGTGTAATGTGGTTTCATTGTAATAAGGTTTCATTCATATATATTCTATGTGCATATATAACAAGATTTGAAGAAATAAAGAATCAGTTCAGTACATTTTTCTCCAAAATTTTAGCAATTGTCAAAGATCTCTTAACTTAATCCTGGTTATTATTTTGAATTTGAGCAGAACCAAACCATCTTGAGCCTCTTTTAGGCTAGTAGCAACCCTGGGATCTGTCCACGGTCCTGAAACTTTTTGTCTTTTCATCAAATGTTGAATTTACAACCTTCTTCAAACCTCATTACCGGTGTGACAATATTTCTTCTTATAGAAATTATCCCTCAGATGGTTATTTTTCTCCTTTAACACCCAACCTTTTCTTTTATCTCAGCCTCCCAAAATGTTCTATTCTGATTCATGGCATTCCCAAAAAAAGACAGGCATATGCATGTTCCATTCCCAACAATGTGAATCCCTATGACTCTTTCCCAGTTAGAAGATATCTCTCCATCTTATTCACCTTATTACCTCTTTTTTCACTCACTTGGAGTTAGAGTCTGTGCCGCTTGATACTTTTGTATTGAAAAATTTCCCCAATGCCAATTGGAGAATGTTCTTCTAACCCTAACCACTCACATAAGATTAAATACAGAACTGTTCTCTTAAAGGGCTTAATGTTTTAATCTAAGGTTTATCAGAACACAATTAAAATATTTCTATCAGAGTACCAACTGAATTTTAAAACACATGTGTGTAAAATAGTTTGTCTAGGCTATTCTTTTAATAATCTTTACTAGAGTGTAAGTAGTTAAGAGTGTAGACCCTTAACTACACTGCCTCCAAATCCTAGCTTCACTTTTTACTACCCTGTGAAAGTTACTTAATCTTTCCAAGCCTCAGCTTCCTAATCTGTAAAATGTATGTTGTAATTTATCTCATAGAGCTATGGTGAAAATGGAATGAGTTAACACAAGTAAAGTCCTTGGAAAAGTTTATGGCACATAATAAATATTGGCTGTTATTATTATTATCTTCAAAACTCATAAGAAAATAGAAGGGATTGAACAGGATCATGCATATGTAGGACAATTGCCAAAATGATATTTGTTGCTAAAAATGCATTATGGGCAGCCATGTACCCAAAAGTTTCCAGTTCTGTAATTTCTTTCTGGCTTTGTCTCCACTTTTCAGATGAAGTTTGCCATTTTACTAATCTGCCTTTGGTCCCATCTTGGCTACTATACATTCTTTATTTACAAAGTTAAAAAAAAATCTTCAAAACAAAAACCCCAAACAAAACTTTTCTAACTTTGCTAAAGCCTGTTGGATCATACTTTATCATCCATGCCAGAACGGGGCTTAGGGACAGCTGTGAATTTTGTCTTTGGAGACACTAGTCTCCTTTGTCAAAATCTTTTCCTTCCTTGATAGAATCCCTTTTCTGTCAATTAAAACATTTCTTTACCTTCTTTCCTATCATAGATCTTCTTCTCAGGAAAAAATTAGAGCAAATCATTTATTTTCAGTTGTAGGTGACCAATAAGGCTTTATGCCTGGCCCTTCCTAGAGGAACTTGCAATGGATGTGGAAACAAAGCTATAAGCTAAAGGAATATACTTCTAATGTGATATTTAAGCTATTAGATGGAATGAGTATTTTGTGACCACAGATTCCTTTCTAACATCATTATAAACAGCTACCTTGTCCACTTTCTTACCTGTCTGGTTCTGATTAAGAGTTTAAACATGAATTCATTCTGAATTGAATTGCTAGATTGCTCAATGGGCTTAAATGTGGCTAGTAATTTATTGCTAGAGAACCATAAGCTGAGGCTTCCCCAAAAGGGATGCAGTCAGAATAGAGCTCCCACACTCAGCAACGTTCTACTCTCTTGACTGGGTACAGGAGCTTGAGTTGCACTGTTGTGGATCTATAGCAAATCACAGTTTCAAATGTATCAATTGCATTACTGTGTTATTCTTCTTAATCACAGATATTGATTACATTTAATTGAAAAATCACTGGCTAGCTTTGATTCCTGTGCTGGATTTGACTCCTGTTTTCAGCTCTGCCATTTAATCTGACGTCACTGCCCCCTTTGGAACTTTCATCTGTGAAATGAAAATGATTTTTTTTAATTCAGGCAGCAATCATAATCACCTTGGAAGCTTAAAATTTGCAGATTCTCAGAACCAACTCTATACCTTCTAATTCAGTATGTTTGGTGTGGGCCAGCGGGTTCTGTGATAAAGCTGGATTGGAATTCGCAGATGAGTTCATCTTCAGGGTCCTTTGAATGTTTTGATTGAGCAGTCGTTTTCTCCCTGAAAGGTCTCACTTATTCTCATTCTCTTTTTGAGAAATATGAGATGCTAACATTTGATTGATAGAAGAGAGATGGAATAGTTAGAAGGCTGGAATTTGTGATGAGAGACAGGAAAACTGGTAGGCTTCCCAGATATTCCTGAATCAATCTGATTCCTTATTGACCATGTGGTTGTGTTATTTTAATAAACATGAATTTTCAGAAGTTCCAAAACCCTTATTGTTTTGGTTTCCTGGCTGCCAAAGCAAATACTATGTAATGGGTTGTCTTAAGCAATGGGAATTTATTGGCTAATGGTTTTGAGGTTAGGAGAAGTCCAAAGTCCAGGTGTCATCAAGGGAATGCTTTCTTCCAGAAGACTGTGGCATTCTGGGACTGGCTGCTGGCAATCCTTGGTCCCTGACCTTTCTGTCACCTGGCAATGCACATGGTGGCCTTTCCTTTCTTTTCTGGTTCTGTTGACTTTTAACGTCTGGTTGCTCACTCTGGCTTTCTCTCTCTCTGTGACCTTCTCTATAAGGCCTTCAGTAATAAGATTAAGACCCATCCTGATTCACCTGGGCCACACCTTAACTGAAGTAACCTCATCAAAAGTTCCTATTTACAATGGTTCCCACACATAGGGAATGGATTAAGTTTAAGAACATGTTTTCCTGGGGTGTATAGCTCCAAACCACCACACCTGTATTCTAACATAAATGCAAAAGCATACTCAACCAAATATAAATTATTTTTAGACTATTCAATCTGCAGCTTTTCTGTATACATATAAATAAGGGTTGACAGGTATTTACATGCACATACACATATATGTATAGTACATGACAATAAGCTGATTTTCTTGTGTGACTCATAAAAGAATGCTAAAGATTACTCTAAAAAAGTATTCCGAATGTGTTTTGAGCAATGAAACAATTATATAGATCCCAAAGGAAAGACTTTGAAGTGCTTGGAGGAACATTCAACTGAATGTACACGTTTTGGTGTTTGTTTAAACAATCAGACAGCCTGGTTACTTTATATGCAGCTTCTGACCTAAATGCCTTCAAAACTCTTACTTCATTCCAAGGATCTTTGGAAAGGAGACAAAATTAATTCTCACAGACATGCTTTGAGTGCTTTCCTAAGTTGTTAAAATAATCCTTTCAGATACATTCTTTGGAATGTTAGATACGTCACCAAATTCCAAGTCTGTAGCTTGCAAATTTGGGAAAAAGTATTAGCTCTTTTGAGCCTAATTTGGATTTGGCAAAAGTTACTCCAAATCTATTGTCTCTTGTCTAGATCTTGATTAATTAATTAATTAATGCAATAAAATATTTCACAGTCTTTCTGTTTTTTCCTTTAAACTTGAAAAATTGGAGTACTAGGTTTTTACCTCTTTGTCTTTTTGCCTGTATTCACATGGTAAACATTGATTTCTTCATCTACAAACCTCACTGCTGTTTGAAGAGCCTTGGTTGAAATGGTTGAAGTGATTAACTCTTGTTTTCTCTGGTCTTGGGAGAGGTACCAATGTAGCTTGGGGCATAGGGTGCGTTAGTTACTCTGAGATGGTTCTTGTGGCTTATAAGCTGCCTTAATAGTAACAAGCCAGAAACAGACTCGGTGCCTTAGTGCTTCTTTCTAATTTGTTTGGTGACAGCAGCTGGAGACACTGATGGGTGACAGATAGCTATCTAGAAATAAAATTTATGTAGTGTGTTCTGGTACAACTGACTCTATTAAGTAGCAAATATTTTTGTTGTGATGGAGTTTACTTTTAATGAACATAGTACTAAAATTACATTTCCTGTGTGCACAGAACTGAAACTCTGTTCTTTCTGCATTAGCTAGTACAAAGGAATAATCTGAATATGAAGACCCCCATAGGATCCTTGTCATTACTCCCTATTTTTCTTCTTCACATTCTTGGATAGTGTGTGTGTGTACACACCCACGGTATGCCTGCTTATATGTTTGGGTGAGTTTTAGTTTTTAAAGTAGGTTTGATTGGGATATTTGAGGTGAGAATCAGTGAAAAAGAGGGAGGGCCATTGAATAGTAATTGCTACTTGATGGCAGAACTAAAGCACTGTGAAGAGGTTAGCAACCCCTTTTTATTGCCTGCAATGCAGAGATTTTGTAATTAGTAGTTTCATTAGAGAGTGTGAATGACTATTAAATGGTTCAGCCAAACAAAGCATTCATTGTATTGGAAAATTTACTGTAATCAGATAGAAAAAGTACTGTTTTTGTGAATCATTTGTCAGGACATGGAAATAGTTTCACTATCTGGAATCCTTCTCTTATTTAACAAGGGGCTTTTACTCCGAAACACTGAAATATATAGGTCACTTTTCAAATGTGGTCATTTTGATAGAGGCTTTATTTACATTTATCATGCACAGTCTCCAGTATGGGGTTCCCTTGACTATTGGTGCAAAGTATATTTTATTTTATTCCACTGACAGGGGTTGGTGTTCAACATATTTCTTGGGAGTTGGGGCAGTTGTGTTTGGCAGTTGTGTTGCTTGTTACAGATTTAATTTTGTGAGCTCTCCTACACTGCTGCTATAAGGCCAACAGAAACGTGCTAGATTCTAAGCATATGCAGGTTTCCTGGCATAGAAAATGCTTATGGGGGTTTGCCCACACACCAACTGTCTCTGTTTAGGAGTAGCTCTCCCTATTTTTTAAAACCAGATTCACACTTTGTCGATCCAGAGGGGTACAGTGTATTTTAACCAAACCCTAAGGCAGCTTTGTGGCTGTGTTAATTATAACCCTCTATTATATTTGTGCAGTGTTTTTCAGGCTTAAACTACTTCCACTTATCACAATTCCTTTGATTTTCTGAGCTTTCTGTGAGGTAGGCAGGGTGGATGTTATGGTCCCATTTTACAGATGAAAAAGTTGAAGCTTATGAAATTAAGTAGAATGTCTTCAGTTAAGTGGCTAAAGTGGGGATGGGCAGGTCTCTGGTGGCCAGTGCTCTTTCCATTATAACCCACCACTCTCACTGCTCTCCCAAGGCCTGTGCTCCAAGGGGGTTTCCTCTACTTCTATACCCATGATTTTCCTGCTTTCTAGTTTCCTTTCAAGTATGGAGAAAAAAAAATTATTGTTCCTAGGTGGTGCCAACTCATCTTTTCTAAGGACTCCTAGAGGTGGAGAAGAGCAGTCTAGACCTCATTGGACCACAGTTGTGTAGACTTTGGGGGTTGAAGAGGGGCCAGGGAAAGAGGAGATGGTGGTGGATATAGATTGTTAGTTGTGATTGCAAGGTATTAAAACCAACGTGCTTTATGACTTGCAACTTCCCTGATCAGAAGGTAAAAATCAAGTACCTTTAGAATCCTGATTAATACAAGGATAACCTTTTTCCGTGTCCATCGCTTCTTTCCCTTTGCTTTTATTGTAGCACATATTATAGTACATTATAATCTATTTGTGTCTGTTCACTTTACCTGATAGTGAGTTCTTTGAGGGCAAGCACTGTAGCTCATTTGTCTCTTTATCTCCAGTTTCTCTCATGCTCCCTGGCATATATTAGGTACTCAATAAATGCTGGTTGAATAACAGTGAGTTTTTTTTTTTAACACTGGGCTCGGTTGGAAGTTGAGTGCTGTTGCTTGGCTTTCCCGCAGCTTTAGGAACAAAATTTGACATGGAAGAAACTTGGATTTATGCAATGAGGTGTGTGTTTGAATTTGTACCATGTAATATGTTGTTCTATTTATTTACTAACAGCATTTCTGACAGATTTCCTTTGAAGATTTATTGGCAGATTTTACTAAGACTGTGCTAGTGCTAGAATTACGGGTTTTCCCTGATAAGCTTTTATTGCAAGGGAAAACAAGGTTGATTGGATTCCGGGTCCTTTATGGAATCAGTCCTTGGCATAATCACTATGGAGAGACCAGTGCCTTCACTTGGTGCAGCTGGTATCACTTGGCAAAATAGAAAGAATTTTCTGTTCCTCCCAAGTATCACCCCTCCCACCCCATGGCACAACCAAGAACCCATTCATTCATTTTTAGAGCTCTTGCTATCAGTGTTTTATTGAATCTGAGCCAGGTCAGAAATATGACTAGTTTTGAGTGCAAAACAAACAGGTCTTCCTTCCACCCTCCACTGGCCTCCTAAGATGCTGGTACCCCTTAGGCAGTTGCAAAGCCCTTACCTTACTTGGAGACTCACAGGAAGTGGGTTGCTCTGGCTGTTGCAGTAAGAGTGAAGAGTCCTTTGTTTTCACCCAGTATTTCATGGACAGTGACCTGTGGAAGGCTAATTTAGGCTTACTGTGGATCTCTGCTATGCCTTCCAGTGCCATTGGACAATCAGTGCAGAGTAGTCCAAAAGCAGAGAAATTCCTCTGTAGGCCCAAGGACATTTTAGTGGATATTATTAGGCGGAAGTACTGAAAAACAAAGCCAGGATACTTTCTAGGTCTAAAAACGCAATAGAATTTTCAGAATGTTATTCTCTTCCTACCAGCTGCTCTACTTCTGCTGTCTCTGGACTGTCATCAGCTACTTCCACTCCTTCCTACCTTCTCCTTTATCACCACTGAATTCCATCTATTACTAATGGGTTGAAAGACAGAGCTCTTCATGGACTTTAAGGACAGTGGCACTGAAAGAGAGTCAGAAGTCTGACTTAAACCCACAACAGCACTGAATTATTCCCTCTCCAATGTGGCCTTTCATCCAAAAGATAAGGCAAAGGGAAGGAGGAGAGAAAAGAGGGTTGCTGAGACTAGGAACCAGAGTGGGGAATGGAAGGGCTAACTGGCTAAGCTTTAGTTGTCTGAGCTCAATCTCTCCACCACAAGAATTTATCTAAAGGATGGCACAATTGATTTCTTTTGCTTTATTTAGCTACAATTGGAAATGACCATTAATATAGTTTTGTATTAAAAAATACTCTTTTTCTCAATGGTTCTCATCAGTTGTAATGACTTCTAACATAGAAGAATGTGAAAGAATATTAGAGGGAAAACATAAAATGTGACATGTAGCTGTTCTGAATAGTCTAGAACAAAGTGTTTGGTCATTAGAAAACTACGGAAACAAAGCCAAAAATTTACACAGAATTCAGTTAATTAAAAAAGGATCAGTTAGGGTTGGCCAGAGCAAAATTGCGAAATAGACAACCTTGTATTTATGTTTTCACTGGGGGTTTGCATTCCGCATAGTTGTTGTTTAGTAGTTCCAGAGTATCCTGTGATTCTCAAACTGGGGTTCCATACTCCCTAGGCTTAAAGATGGTGAAAGACTGACTTACAGGTTTCTGGGGAAGGAGGGGGAAGAGTAAGAGAGCAGCCTGTGCAACATCTCTAAGGCTAGAGTATGCCAGGCCTTTTTGAGCCCGGAGGACAGTGGAGTGGAGTGAGTGAGGGGCAGAACAGTAAGAGATATGTTCAGATGTGTTCATATAGGGTCATTTTAAGGACTTTGGCTTTTCCTCTGAGTTGGGAAGCCAATGGATGATTTTGAGCAGTCCAGTGATGTAATATGCTTAATGCTTTTAAAGGATCATTCTGGTTGCTGTGTTGACAACAGATGGTAGTGGGAAGAGGGTAGAGATCAATTAGCAGGCTATTATCACTATCTGGGTAGAAATGATGGTGGCTTGGGCCAAAGTGTTGGCAGATGAGGTAGTGAGAAGTGGCTGGATTCTGGAGCTATTTAAAATGTCTTCTGTTATCATTGAACAATATTTACTGATAGATGTGATGATGTGAGGGTATATGAGAATCTGGGTCAGGTCAGATGGACTCAAATATGACTCCACAATTTTTGCTTGAGCAAGGATGAATTTACCATCAACCAAGATGGGGAGCAAAATGGTTAGAGCAGGTTTTGGAAAGATCAGAGCTTTGGTTTGGGGCATAAGTTGAAGATGTCTTTTAGGTATAAAACAGTAGGCACTTGGACATATGTGCAATCTGAAGATATCCATTTTTTTAAAGGAGGTAACAGGGATTGAATCCAGGACCTCATACATGGGACACAGGCACTCAACCATTTGAGCTACATCCTGTCCCCTGGAGCTATAAATTTAAGAGTTGTCAGCATTGATGGTATTTAAAGCTGTGATTAGATGAACTCACCAGGAGAGTGAGTGAGAGATTAAAGGTCTAAGGACTGAGGCTGGGAGTACTACAACATAAAAAGCTCCTAGAGAAGAAAAGGAACAGCAAAGTAGATGGAGAGGGAGTGGCCAGTAATACCCTGGAGTTTGTGGTATCCTAGAAGGCAAGTTAGCAAAGTGTTCTCATGGGGAGAAGTGATCATCTGTGTCAAATACTGCTGGTAAATCACATTTGAGATTTGACCTTTGGATTTGGCAATTTGGAAGTCAGTAGTGATAGTGGTGGTGCAGCAGCAAAACCCTGATTAGAGTAGGATCATGAAAGGATAGAAGGAGAAATAGTGGAGACAGTGAGCATAGAGAACTCTTTTAAGGTGATTTGTCATAAAGGTGGGTAAAGAAATGAAGCATTAGTTAGAATGAGAAGGAGATCCAAGAGAATTTTTCTTTTTTTTAAACAGCGAAGTTTTTTTTTTTTAAATTGCTTTTGTGGGTTTCTGTAATTCAGACATCATCCTAGTGCACAGCTGTTTCATTTTGGTATTTTAGAAAGTTGCAGTTAACAGGAAAGGGTTTTTCTTTTAAATATGGGAAAATAGCATGCTTTAGGAATGATCCAATAGAGAAGAAGAATTTGATGATGTGGGAGAAAGAGGGAAGAATTCTTAGAATGATGTCATTTGAATAGGTACAAGGGGATGGGATGTAGTGTATCAGCAGTTCATCCTTAGTAACAGGAGGGAAGGCAGAGAGTGTGGATATAGATGTTGGTTGATGGGCAGATGTGGAAATTCTAATTACATTAATTCTCAGGGTGGCAGAAAGCAGAATCATTACCTCAGAGTGAGGAAGAGTAGGTAGGTGATGGAGGGGTGAAAAGGGAGGAAAAGGTGTGAAATAATTGCCCAGGGGCATGAGTGAGCAGTTCTCATGATCAAGGGCTGACTTGGGGCCTATGGTG